>PVIJ01003951.1:0-125794 GCA_004024925.1 Scalopus aquaticus | reverse complement strand
CTCCCTCTGCCCTCTGCTCTCTTCTTCTCCCTTCTCTCTTCCCTCTCCCCCCTCCCCTCTCCCCTCTAACAAGGTCAAGCGGAGGGGTGAAGCTAAGGAATGCTGCTGGCGGGTAGTGGGTAGATGTGGGGGAAAAGAGGGGACGCGTCCTCCAGACAGGACAGTAAAAGGAGTCCTAACAACATCTTGGGAAGCTGTTTTGCAGCAGGAAAAAAGGAAAAATCAACAATACTGATCCTCTCTTTATTCACTTTTGATGTTTTGAGCAGTATGGAGTTTTGTTATTCATTTTGACTTTCAAAAACATATTAAAACACTTTCATTGAAGTGGCTGAATCGTGTGGCGTTCCCTCCAACACTGTCCAAGGCAAGCGCTCCCTGGCCCCACACACCTTACCCTCCTCGGCCTGCTGCTCAGTAGCCCGCAGTGCAGGGACAGCCGGAAAAGCGAAAATGAACCAGGCCGAAGTGCGTGCTCGGAGAGGTTGAGAACCACAGGCCTGAAGGACCGAGGGCTTTTCCCAGTGGAAGGGCAAAGGGAGCCCAGTGATGTAAGTCATTCCCATAGGCACTGGCGTTGCCCCCACTCACCGTCATGCTCACTGACAGGTTCTGAGAAGGTGTGACTCCAAGCAGAGGCCGACGTGAGGGAAGCAGGCCTCCAGCCACAGTCAGCCTGGGCCAGCCTCATTTCTCCCTCGTTGGCTTGGCGAGGGCGGGCTGTACGACCACCACGTGGCTCTGATCTGGTGGGCCTACCTCGCACCAGCCTGGCCCTGGGGTCCAGCAGGCGCTGAGCTCACCCCAGTCACGGTGGCCATGAGCTGCGTCTGCACGGTGCCACAGAAAACAATTCCACACTGCTGCAGCCCTGCTAGAGGGGGTGCCACAGCCTCATCTAGTCAAGCTGGGAGCTCTTTTGCTGAAGATTGCCGCTGATGTCACTTGTGGAACTGCCAGAGGACACAGTCCTTGCCATCCTAGGGCCGCAGGCTGCACTTTGGGGTGCAGTTTAATCATTTACTATGGACTAGGAACTCAGTTTCAAACCCCAGGGGCGCCTTAGCAAACAACAGTGCTCCCTGTAAGTGTTTTAATAGCTGCCTGGTCAGGGCGCCGCGGCAGAAAGCTGGGAGGCTTGGGGTAAATGGAACCAAGTCCAAATCCCTCCCCCGCTGCTGACGAGCTAAAGCCCATGGACAGATGCGTTAACCAGTCTGGGCCTCAGTTTTCAAGGCTGGCGATGATAACATTACCTAGCTGGTTGCAAAGTGGTGCGAGAATGAAACGTTAGGACCTGCGACACGGACCGCTCTAGGAATGCTAGTTCTGGTCCCCCCTTGAAAACTTGATTGGGATAAATGAATCGTATCCAAAGGAAAAGCCTCGTGGTTCCGATTATTTTAGAAATCTAAAACTTATTTCTATTTGGAGAAAAAATAAACAACAAATACTAGACTTCATCATCTCTAGCCAAAAACAACAGGAATAATAGTGAAACATCTTCATTGGAAAAGCTCTTAGGAGTTATCACTGTGCTAACCCACTAGAACATCTTCCCTTCCTTACCTCCCCACCGCTTTAAGACGAGCAGGCTATTCATTCGTTTCTCTACTTTTTCCTGCAGTAGATCTTTACCTTATTCCTAAAGCCATCTGGGCTGGTTTAGCTCAGTTAGTGCAGAGGACTAATGAGGCCAAGGTCAGGGCTGGATCCCCACGGGGAACAGTTAGCTTTGCTCCCTTCTTTGGCCCTATCCTGCTTTCCCTAACCCTACCAGCTGGCTTGCCGCCATGTGTCTGCTCCAAGGGGGGTGAGAGGAGGTGGCGGTGGATCCGAACTACCAGCAACACAGCTGAGAAGCCTGAGTCTTTGTGTGAACAGGGCAACATGGAAACCAGCCCCCAATTCCACTGGGCCTTGAAGACAGCTGATCAGCCCTGCTGGCCATGTAACGGCCCACCACAGCGCAGATGACAATTTTTTTCTAATTGATCCCTCTTCCTGAATGACCGCCCCTCTCGGAGAGTGGCAGACTCTTTCTGATGCTCTAACATGGTCCTTGGTCCTTTCGGGCCACATCACTGCTGTCTGTTGTTGTTGGCGATGCCATGGCGAGAACCTTCTGGGAGGCTCGCAACCAAGGTTAAACGTCGGGAGGAGGCTCGTGTTAGTAGCCTTCCAGGGCTGTTGCTATGATACATTTGAAGCGCTGACTTCAAGGCATGATCAAAATATCTCCGTGATCCAGGGTGGAGACGACTTTTCACGTGGCTTCGGATTTCTCTTGCATGTGTGCCTTTTAAAGGGCATTTGCTAACCCATAACAGCTGTATCGCAGGTGTTACCACCTTGCTTGCAAACAAAGTTATCAGCCAAAGTCCCTAGTAGAGACAGTCTCTCCTAGCACTTTTTTTTTTTAACCTACTCCATTCATTAGGATCGAAACAGGAATGAGACGAGTTTAAATTGTTTCAAAAATCCTGTCTCCATTATGTTGAAATATAGTCCTGAATGTGCGCAGGGTATGCAGCTTCTGCTTCTTTTAGAGGCAGCTTATGATTTCAAGGCACTATGTGGCTGTGGGAGCTGTTCAAATGGCAAAACTACATTTTCGTATGAATAAAATTATTCACAGCTCAGGCTAAAGAAGTGACAAAGGGGAGGACCAGGTACATTGTTAAGTGTAGCTTTCTATGATGGAGAATTTTCAACCTGTCAAAGAGTAGATTAATAAAATGAACTCCCTGGTACTAACCACCCCGTTTGCACGACCACCCTGTTTCATCTCTTCCCCATTATTGTGAAGCAAACTCAAGAGATGTCATTTCATCCACAAGTACTCTAATGGATACTGCCACCACGCAGCGACCTCAGGGACATTGTATATTGATTTGCAAAATGGCAGAAAATCCTGTGATGGGAGAAAATTTCCTCAGTAATATTAGCTCTCCTGGAATCTAATTTTCTGGGTCACAGACTTTTAAAACCGGAAAAAAAAAAAAACAATTGGATGGGCCAATTTATGTCAGAGTTGAACACACTGCTTATATGTCTGTAAAATTTCCCCAAATCATCATAATAGACATTAACATTTATGAGCATTTTACTATATTCCATATGATGGTCGTGATTATCTCCTGTAATCTCCAAAATATCTGTGATAAATACTGTTATTATCTCCACTTCATAGATGAGGAAACTGAGGCCTTGAGAGACCTCAGGGCTGGGTTGTGATTCGAGTGCAGTCTAACTCCAGTGGTAACTAAGATGCAGTTCTGCCTTTCTAGCTTCGAAAGTAATGGGTCAGTGGTCAAGGGTAGCTGTTTCAATACTTTTATTTGTGGTTAATAAGATCTAGAAAATGTAGTCCTGAATTCACAGACAGTGAGCCTTATGTGAATCTCACCTAAAGTTTGTGCCTGCTGATTTAAAACATACGCCCTATTCATTCATTCATTCATTCATTCATTCTGCAGACACCATAGGAGCATCTACCCCGGAGTATCTGCTGCACAATGCAGTGTGCCAGCGTCCGTCCTGTCCATGTGGACCACTGAGCATAACTCTCCTGGCTTTAGGGTGGGTGTATCTCTTTCAAAAGTGAAGAATGCCAAGTTAAACTTTGAATGTGCAATCATTTGCACTCTTTTGGTGAGAAATAAATAACAGAAACCTACTTTAGCTAGCTTAGACCAAAAAAAAAAAAAAAAGAAAAAAGAAAGGAAAGGAGACATTTATCCATCCTCCAGACCCTGGGGGCTCAAGGAATCCAGGGCTGAGAACACAGCCACGCTTCGGGGAGGACCTGGGACCTGACACTGGGTGAGCGGTTGGGACTTCGATATATTTTACTCCTTCTTGTCTCTGCCTGTCAGTTCCAATCTCTCTCTGCATCCCAGGCTGCACGAGAGCAGGCTGCTTTCCCTAGCACCTGCATCTGCCTTCTAGGCCCAGCCACTCTTTAACCTCAATTCCAAATTCATGAACAGCTGCCTACCCTTGGACCAATCACCTGTGGTCCAGGAAGGGTTGTGTCCTACAAACATGGCTCCCAGTAGCCACCCCTATAGCCAGAAGGATTGAGCAGGGAAGGGGAAGAGAGCTGAGAGGCCAGGGAAATTATCTAATAGGCATTCGATGAAGAAAGTGGTAACAAATACTAAAGAAGCACATTAAAATACACACATTCAAGTGCCTTATACTTCTTCCTGAGATGAAAATGAAGAATTCCAATCAAATATTATCCACATATCTGCCATTTGTCCATAGGCACCATCATGGAAATCCCCATACCACATACCACATATGCTGTCATGGCGCCAAATGCTTTGTTTAGATAAAACAAGATCTAGATGAAAACATTTGGAATCAATATCAAACAGATTATTCTCACTCAGGACCTGTCATGGCCAGTGTGGATGCCTTTCAGTTTTATTTCAGGTAACTAAGTTCCTAAATAGGACAGGAAACTCACAAACTTTATGCTCATCCAAGTTTTTGGGACTGCAGGGGAATCCACTCTGCTATCTACGACCAGGACCATATAATGAGTCCCTTAGCAATTATAAGTGTGCTTTGAAAAGTGAGCTCACAACTCCAAATTATATTCAGGTTAAATTTAATGATACCCCAAAATATGGAGTGCGTTTTTGTCATAGGTGTGTTTCCCTTTTTAGCCTTAGCTAATAGGTCATTGTCCCTCACAAATAATACTGCAGAATGTGTCCTCTGCTTTGCCTAATAACTGTGTTATTTAGACTGGGAAAAATCAGCAGTTTAACCAGGTTTATATTTCAGTGAAAGAGAAGCAAGCAGTTCTAACAACATGTTCTTGAAATCAGCGTGAACCAGCAGTGGCCTTAACTATTTGGCCAGTGGGATGGGGGCGGCCATTAAGAAGATGCAGGCTCCATGGGATTGAGTAGGCTGTCTGTGTTCCCCTGTCCCCTCTTGGGAAAGACGCATCTTTTGTCAGAAGAGGGGGAGGTTCAACTCCTCAGGAAGGAGCTCTGTGCGAAAAGGAGCTGACTTTCTAGTTTCGACTCATGAAAAGTCATTGAGTGGAGGCATGTAAATAAGGGTTGCGGGGTCAGTCCTTCAGTCTTAAAGCCAGAATGATGCTTAACATTCCAGACCACAGCCTTCCGCAAACCACCAGAAGCCTCTTCAAAGGCCACCTCTGCCCTGTTCCCACCCTGTGAGCACAAGGTGGAAATTCCATTTAAGTCCTTTAATAAGAACACTCGCGAACATTTTTCTACCGCTTTACCATTCACAGATCACTTCCACATGCATTTCTCCTTGAGTTAACATCCACGTCCCGCAAAGGCTATTTAGTGAGAGACAGACTAAGTGACCTGTCTGTGCTTATGAAGCCAATGCTGAACTCTAGGTTTTTGGCTCCAAATCCTGTTCTTCCCCCAGCGTACACAGATAGCTTCTCTCACGAGTATGTGTTGTTGGAAAATCTCCAAGCCAAAGGGTACCATGGCTTCTTGTCTTAAGGAAACTAGACAAAAGGTTGAAGGACAGTTGTGCCAAACAGGGATAAGGAAGTTGATACTTCGCAGGCCGGAGTTTTAAGTTGGTAAAAAAGTGACCGCAGTTAATGACACGTTAAGATTCCCCACAATTACATCAGCCCCTCCCCCCTCAAACACTTTGGGACTTTAGGGAGTGACATGCAGAAAAATAGCGCCTACCGAGGTAAGATGTTTGAAGATCTTTACTAGTATTTACTCACCGAGCTCATCTTCCTGTTCTCCCTCCCCCACTGAAGAAGTAGGAAAGACCTTGGGGGATTAACATTTTTTAAATACATATTTTTACTCCGATTTTCCACTCAGGGTTTCCAGACAGCAGTCTAGGTGTCCAGGGTTGGGGAAATTCACAGCACCACCATGAAAAAGTGAGCTTCATTTCATTTAAAAAATGGTTGGATTACGGAGACCTTACAGCTTCCTCCGGGAGCTGGGTGATAGCGGGAAGCGGGTGAGACGGTGTTTGCCTTTCTTAGTTATTCTCCGCCTTGTGGCTGCTGCAGCAAAGTTATCACTTGTCTGATTTTTAATAATGAGCAGGAGCGCATCAGAGGCTCATCCTATTTTAACTCCTCCCTCACCAATTCCTAACTAGAGACACCACCAAAGACGCAGCCAGGATGTGCTGTTGAACTTCTCTAGTTTATGAAAACGCGAAATACAAACCCCAACCTTACTGGGCTTCTCCCCTCCCCCCAAGCCCCGAAAAGGGAAGCTATGGCACTTGCATAGACGGAATTTATTTTTACATAGGTCCCGAATGAAAGTTGCACAGACGGAATTTATTTTTACACAGATCCAAATGAAAGATGACGGGTTTTAATGGGTGGAAATAGTTGCGTTATGGCCAGTTAATGGTTTCTTGAGCGTGTGGCAGCAAACCATTTGCTTGAAACATTCTCACCTGAACCAAACCCTGTTATCTTCTTATATCCTTTCCCACTCACCTGGAACGAACACTTCCCTTTGTTGTATCTTATCTAGGAACAAGGAAATGCCACTAGCTACAGGTAAATATGACCTTTGTGAACTGGCAGAAGCCTTCCTCAGTGGAATGACTCGGAGCTTTGGTTTCCAATATGAGATTCATTTCAAAGTAACCTCATCTGAGTTTATACTTAACCATGGATTTGTTGGTAGTTGCTGGCGGTGTGTTCGTGTAATTTTGCCTTATGCTGATAAAAGACTTGTGTTTACAGAAATTTTGTTAAAATTTCTTTATACAAGGAGTGAATCCTATAATATTTAAAAAACGAAATTAGTCGACTCTGCAACAGAAAATAATAGTACTGACTGCTAAATTGATAGTCTTTATAAAATGTCATCAAATTCACATATTTAGCAAGTTATAGATAAAAATGAATAGTTGTATGAAAATAGGGTTTCCAGATAAAATACAGGGTGCTTAGTCAAATATGAATTTCAGATAAACAATGATTTTTTTTGTTATACATCTGTTCTATGCAATATTTGGGACATGCTTACATTTAAAAATTTTTGTTGTTCATTTGTGATTTAGATTCACTTGGGCATCTTGTATTTTTATTTGCTAAATCTGGCAAGCCTAGTAAACAAAATTTACTTCTTCATGATATGAAGCCATCAGATCAAATAGCAATCATTTTACACACACAGCTCAATTGAAATAAGCCTGTTAATAATGGGCAACCAACTGGAAAAGAGTATGTTTCAGCAGAATCTCTATTAGCTAGTCTATTTCACAAATAATGTCAGAATTTTGCATAATGAAGTATATGCTTTCATTCATTTTCTGAGTTCAGTAATTCCATATTGTAATTTACCATATAGTAGCAAAAAGGGGTCTTGGGTCAGTGTGTCTTTCAGCTGTGACAGAGAATCAGGTAGCAATGAGGAAGAATCAAAGAGCATACCAGGCATATGTTTGGATTTCTTTTGCTGCCACTAGGAAAGACTACAGACCTGCAAAGGTGATTAGTCCAGAAAATGTACACCTTCAGCCAGTATCAATTGATAGTGTTCCTCAAACTGCTTTGAGTGTGAAGGAGATTTGAAGATTATTTTATGAAAGCAGTAATTAATAATGAGAACAGCAGCAGCAGCAATAAAAGCAGTTGCTGCTGTTGAAGGTGGACTGTGGGCCAGGCATGGTGCTGGGCTCCTGACTTGCTGTTGGACTCTGGCTAATGACAGAATTCATGCTTTTTACAGTAGACCTCTCTGCAGTCTCATTAATAGGTGACACTGAAAACGGGGCCTAGGTAACCAAAGGGACCTAAATATTTGATATACCTTTGTTGTTATTATTACTATTATTATTATTATTATATTTATCAGCAGTAATAATAGGACTCACTATGTGCCAGGCTCTGTGCCTTTAATTTCTTTTCTCATTGACTCCTCATAATAGCTCCACGAGTAGGCTACATTGTTCTTGTTTTCAAGATGATGAAGGTGTAACTCAGAGAGGTTGTATAACTTTGCTCAAAGTTAATTGGCAGAGTTAATTTCTAAAATTCTAAGCTAGGCGAAAGTTCCAAACCATTCTGCTGAATTCCCTCTGTAAATGACTAACTCCATACTAAAGTGGCTCAACTTAAAGTACAGGCCATGGTTTTATGGGTTGCTTAAACATCTGTGGATGGATTAATGGTGGAAGGTTTTGCTTTGGATTTTGGGAAATCACTGCATAATATCAATTTAAGAACATTGTACTTTAAGAATCAAGAAACAGAAAGACATTAGTTTCTTCAGTTTCATTAATTATATTTTGTGCCTCATTCTAGAAAGGATTTAAGGCAATTTGTAACATTTGTATTAATTTGTTTTCTGTCAGATCAGGGTTTTAATTTTGCTGGAAATGTGTTACTCAGTCATTTAGCAAATGCTTTTAGAGCATCTCTGCTTGACTCTTGCCCTTAAGGAATGTCACCTGGTCTGGGAGATAGACAGGTAAAACAGAATCATGATAAAAATCATCCTCTCAAAGATCTGGAAATAAAACAGGGATGAAAGCTGTTCCAGTATAACCTGAAACAAGAAAGACAACACAAATGATTTACTTTCCACCCATCCTTGCCCCAATTTGCGCACTCCCAGAAGTTTTGTCTTTTACAAGACCAAGGCAGGTAACTGCTTCTGCTTTTCACTTTACCTGCGAGCTCAGTGTTAGCACCCTCTGGGCTTTCCTCCTTTCGTGACAGAACTGACTGCACTTTCACAGCTGCCCCTTCTGTCACCTGATCTAGGATAAAAAGGAAGTGTGAACTTTTGATGCCTGTTCCTGTGAGACCAAACCTGATAGACTGCCCTCAGGTGGGAAGATGAGCCTCCTGATGGATAACCTCGCTTAACCAGATGGCCTTCCCATTAGATTACACTCAAGGTGTGCTGGCTCTGTCTTTCCTCCTCACCTCACTGAAATTCCACGGAGTCAGTTGAATGCTAATTTTCTGAATGGGCGATGGACTGAAGCTCAGAAAGGAAAGGGACTTGCTGTAGAAAAAATAGCTGGCTAGTTGCAAAGGTGAAACCAGAACCTGGGCCTTTCATTCCTAGCCTAAAAGGCTTGGTCTCATGCTGTGCAGCTTTGTATGCGCTTCAGACTTAATTTGTGTCCTCACAGTCTCCTCTCTGATCCACAAACAGACTCCACAGAGTCTCTCATTGAGAGTAACTATTTTTCTTTCCATGTAAAAACTAAATTGTTCTTTAAATTTCTCTTTATGTGTGTCTCCTGAGTAAGAACACGTGATCCCCAGTTGTATCTGTGCTGAATAAACCTGAAACAGTGACTAAATCTTTTAAAAACAGGCAGCTAGGAAAGAAGACAACCAGCACAGTTATTTGGTAATGCATAGACCACGCTGAGTTAGTGTGGCATTTTGTACACCCGGCTTTGGTCAGGCAAGCAAGGATCAATAATTAACATTTCCCAAATGCTTTAAAATTATTCATTGATCACAATAGCACATCTGTAAAGACATTTCCATATGAGAAGCATAAGGCTCTGATCTGTTTAGATCAGACCACCTGGTCCCCAATTGGCAGCCCCCAATTTACAAATGAATCATGTCATGTTCCAGATATTTATATGTAAGTCAGTTGGAAACCTGGAGCATGTTTTCCCATAGAAGCAGTATTATCTATGATGGCGAGTTTCTCACGCTAACTGGCAAACATTATTGCCCTTCAATTACACCATGGATTAGCTTACAAGCCTGTTTAGATAATGGTGTAATTGACGGGCAATAGTGTTGCCAGTTAGTCTAAGAATCTAAATAGAGGAGCAAGACCCATATTTTTCAGAAAACGCTGGTAAGGAATTGACATGGGGACTATGGTTTAGATTGCAGAACTCCAAAATATGTAGCAGCAAACCCCCCAAATTAAATTTGCCCTATCATCCCTCACTTGTAAAGGGCTGAGTTTGAATAACTTGGTGTGGTGTGTTAGGGAGGTAGCTGCTATAAGGTGATCTGGACTGAGCAGCCAGTCTGGAATATTCTAGGGTCAGGGGGCTGCCATTCACTCACTCTGTAATATCGGACAAGGGATCCCCCTTCCCTGAGTGGCACTCAGGGAAGTGCTGCAGGAGCCGTGGGGGTTTATTCCTAGTCTGGGTTCCAGTTGCTGTCTTGCCCCATCCTGGTCCTACCAGTTCTACCTTGAGGAGGGGACAAAGTCAGGGAAGAGGAGTCTTGAAGTGACAAGGTGTTCAAGTTCCTATTTTTTTAAAGTTAAAAATAGAAATATATATACATATCTGTATATATCTACACATACATAAATGAATATAGCAGTAATCTGTGGCCATTGTAAAAAAATTATGACATTGAAATATTAAAAAAAGATAAAAATTCACCCATAACTCTACCACCCACAGATATTTTGGCGTAGATGCTTAAATAATTATTTCTATGTTACTGAGTGTGCACATACCTCTTTAAAAATTACAATAGGATCATAATGTTGTTTGGGGACTTTGAAGAATCTTAGTCGCCTATTGCAGATACTTTCCATGTCAATGAATATAGATTGACGTGTATTTTAAAAGAGACAAGATCTATAAGGAAATAACTACAGATCCACATCAGCATTTCTAACAGGCTCTCCATAGCCCGCTGTGTGGCTAAGCTGTCTGTGCTGAAGCTCTCCCTACTGAATGGCCCCTTTTCTTTCTGATGGGCTGAACTGACTTTTTCTACGTGGGCTGTGCTGGCTCTGGGGAGTTAGTGTCAGTTTTTCAACCCAACGTCACATTCAGTGAGGTCACATTGGTTGAAATCAACCACCCTGGGTGGATTTACACCACGGAAATGGGCAAATGCTACAAATAGGAGCCATTTTTGTTTTTGTCTCAGAGAGCTGATTTACCAGCACATCATTTGGAGCCCCTCAAACCACCCCCTGCCTTTAATTTGTCTGACCGAGCTGCTCTAATGAGGGGGGTTGGAAAGGAACTGACCCCAAAAAATCACGGTAACAACCCATATCCTCAAGCCCTGGTGGTGTAGACCCGTATGTGGCTAATGTTCCCCTCATGAGGCGCAGGCATTGCCGCTTAACAAAGAAGCGTAAATAAAGAATAATAAAGTTTGGGGGGACAAGTGTTTTGGCAAATTAAAACTGTGTTATCTGCTAACCTAGAGGTAAGTTTCGTATTGAATAGATTATATAGGTGGGTAGTGAAGCCAGCCATAGGAAGTGTCTAATACAAGATCACTGCTGGGGTTTTGCCTTTTCAGGGATTTTTGTTGTTTCTGTCAGGGAAGGAACGCTAGCCGACTCCTTGGGATTGCCATGCTTGTTCTACTATTGTGATACTTTAGATCTATGGGTATAATACCAAGACTTTGGGGCGACACTTCTGGATTCTTCTTTTCTGCTCAGGGGAGGGCTCGTCAGGTTCTAGTTTTTGAAGAGAATGGAAAAAGAAGGCCAAAGAAATAGGGGATTTCCCATCCTGAGGGAAGCCATGACCTTGTGATTTCACCACAGCCTGTTTTGTTCGGGGCCTCAACAAAGTAGCAAGGTCAAGTATAAGGGGATACCACCTCTTCAGTCTAAGGGTTGTTACCTGCACCAGCTCAGGTCTCTCTAAACCTGACGAAACTGTACCTCCATTGCCTTAGAAACTGCTCTACCACAGTCCTTTGTTTCCTCACGTTACTTTGCTGCATAGTGTGGTAGTGGAGACAGTAAACTTGGGGGTTTGACTGATCACAGTTCAACATCCACCTCTCATGAAGTAATTGCTACATAAAACCTACTCTCTGTCTCAGTTTCTTCAGCTATACAACAGGCACGGTAATGTACCTATCTTATACTTTTGTTGTGCGCCTCTCCTGAGACAAAACATCTAAGGTGTTTGCTACAGCGCCTGGCGTTGGAGGAAGTTCACTTCTACCTTGACTTTCTCGTATTGGTCTGTGCTCTCCATGCATTTTACAGAAATGCCATCAAAACGACCCCCAGCCTACTCTCACGTGTTCCAGTCTAAGTGGTTTTTCCTTTTTATTTTTTCTGCCAATACTGTCTATCCTCATCACTATACAGTTGTGCTAACAGTGAGCCCGTGGGGAGCAGTACGTACAGTCAAAAGTTGGCACACTGCCAACACTTCTGTTTTTTTTTTTTCGTGGAATGAATACATTTATTTACAACCAAATGTTGAAAGCAAATAAGTCCAGTGAATGTTGCAATTTTCTACTATAATCTTACTTTAAGCTGAGAAGAATTGCGTGAACTTGACTTTTGGAAATCTCTCAGTGCTCTTTAAAAGGATGAAGCTGCTGCTCTACTGGAATTTGTCATCCCCCTGAGCACAACGCATACTTACTCGTTATCTCAGTTTTTGTGTTTTTCTCAGTAAACAGCTCCTGAAAATTTTCTCCATCCTCCTTCTCCTTCCAAGTCTGTCTCCTCCAGGGAGCCCTCCCTGCTCACCCCGGCCCACAATGCTTGTCTACACTCACGTCAGTGATGCTCTCCTTCCTCTCAGGATCACCTGTTGACCCTGAAACGTGCCTTGGCTTGTGGCAGATCTGGAGCTGTGACAGTAGAATGGCCATCTAGCCGCTGCATCACAGCAGCAAGACCCGCCACCATCCAGCTGCGCATTCGGAATAGGTTGGCCAGATGTAGCAAATAAAAATACAGGATTCCCAGTTCAGTTTGGATTTCACATAAGCAACAAATATTTTTTTTCAGTTTGAGTATATCTTAAATATGGCACCGGGGCATACCTGTTTTAAAAGTTATTGTTTCTCTGAAATCCCAGTTTAAGTGGGTGGCCTCTATTTTATCTGGCAACCCTTATTGGGAATTGAGGAGAAAGGTCTGGAGAAGGTAAACTAGTTTTGACTAGTTGTGACAACCCCGGGTATGCAGATTTAACAAACATCTCTTGAGGCATTTTGCACTCAAATGCTCTACCACTGAGCTATACCCCCTCTTAAGGCATTTTGTTATCTGCTTTCTCCGTCCATCAGGGCCAATATGTACAGTTGGGCATTGGCCACTCACAACAGTATTTTGTCTTCATAATGTTGACATTAAGATGTGCTTATTTTTATCCATTTTCCGGCAGATGGCAGGAAAGTATCTTACTGTAACAAAATCAGCATATTAGGACAATTTTCTTGACAACTGGGATTAAGCATCTTGAGGAACGGGCTTTTTTTCTACTTTACACCCAGGTGTCATGGTTGCCAGTGGTGAGCCTGTACCATCACCGATTAGCCACAAAATCTGCTGCAGGGTTTTTAATTTTTTAAAAAGATTTATTCTTTTATGCATACAAGCTGGGGTACAGGCCAGAGGTTTAAAGCTTTATTTATTTATGCATACAAGGTGGGGTACAGGCCAGAGGCGTGGGGCGGCGAGAGGGTTCACCAGAGACAGAGTGGGGAGCAGAACCGGCAGATCAGAAATACACTGCTGAGGGGAGCAGCGGGCGAGGCAGGAGAGGTCTGCCGCGCCATGTGGGAATCTCCCTGGCCGGGGCGTCGAACTCGTGTTGCCACTGGCAACAGCTCCACAGTGCAGCGCTTAACTGCACTAAGCCACCAGGGAGGCCGTGCGGGGTTTTTTAAACCATGGGTTATAGCCCATGAATGGGCTGGGAAATCATTTCAGTGGGTCACAGCTAACATTAGTAATTTTAATGATGATGCTAGAATAGAAATTCAGAATTTGTTCCATTGAACATGATTGTGTTATGTGTGTATGTTTGTGTCTACTGGATGATGATAGACATAGATTTCTGACTGTGTCTCATTATCAAAATGGGTTGAAAGGCACTGATGGGGTCATAAAGACCTTGAAATCCTGAGACCAGTCGATCAGGCCCATGTCCTGGTTCTGCTACATACTTGCTGTGTAACCTTAGGCAAATGACTTGACCCTTCTGGGCCTTGGTTACCCCATCTGTAATTTGGGGATAATAATTGCACCTGCCTCAAGGGTTGTTCTGAGGGTTTAATTAATTAATCCATGCAAAGCACTTAGCACAGGGCCTGGCATGTAGCAGGGGATCAATGCAGTTTTTGTTGTTATTATCAGTGATTAGCCGAGAGCTGAGAGGGTTGGAAGAGACAGGCTCATTAACTGTGGGTGAGCAGTGACAGCTGACAGCCAGATGTGGAAAGAAAGAGAATTCAGAATAATGCAAAAGCAGACGAGGTACAATAAAGGATATTCATATTGATGACCCGGAGTCATCAGGAAAAGGTTAAATTATGCCCAGAGTGTTCCATTGAATAAAACTAATTTGTAGTACATTTAGAAGGCTTTCCAATGAAAACAGTCCAAGGAAGCAGGATGAACACTGAACGGGAAATATCAGTTAATTGGACAATTTATGGGGAAGTTCTGGTTCCACCTCAAGTCCAAATAAAAGTCTCCGGGCTTGTATTTTTTCTGTAAGCAAGTTTTGACTTCCAGCTATGTTGTAGGCTCCCTGAGGGCACAGAATGAAACTGGCATTCCTTCTGGACCCCCTACAGAGTCATCATGGGGCAAAACGCAGAGCTGTAGGTCCTAGACTCCCCCGTGGCCAGGCTGAAATGTGGGGGTGGTCAACTGCCCCATAGGACACTTCTGCAGACCAGGCCAGGTACTGGCCCACTGAGTGGCTGGAGCAGCGGCGAGCTGCTTATTCTCCTGTTGCTACCTGGCTTGGCAAGGTGAGAGACAGATCAGGGTAGTAAGCCTGCAGTCCTTCTCTTTCATAGGTGATGTTGTGGCTTGCTTACTCATGCTTGTTAGATGCTTAAGTCTGTGTGTGTGTGTGTGTGTGTGTGTGTGTGTGTGTGTGTGCGCGCGCGCGCACTTGCATGTGTGTGACAGAGTGGAGTGGAGGGGAGAGAGAAGGAGGAAGAGGAGGAGGAGAAGGAATGAGAGCAATGCATTATGAATTCGGAGCTTTATTAGACTGGCAGGTCAAAATTCTTTGGAGTATCAAGACCCCTTTTAAAATAATGATCATTTGTATTGAACAAATCAAACAGCTAATCTTGGGGAACTTTTCAGAAACAAAATTTTTTAAGTGGATCACCAATCATTTCTACTCCATCTCGAGTCTGTGGCACAGCACTCTGACCTTCACTTAGAAAGCCTAAGGTTTCTCTCAGTATGGCCGCAGGTGAAGACATCTTTGCAATGTTTGCAATTTTCAGGATGCATCTCGTCCCATCTTACATTCCCAACTGCCTCATTGATAATAGTTGTACTATTAGAATTTGGTGATCGAGGCAAAAAGCCACTACAAATTCAACAGCACTTTAAGTGAATCAATCACAGTTCCATCTTAAAGATATATAGCACATACATGAGCAAGACACATTATTTTAATATATTGCTCTGATAGCTCCCTGCATTCTCCCTTCTTGGCAGCTGCACAACTTGTAATTTTTTTTGCCTTTTTTTTTTTTATACAAGCTGGGGTACAGGCCAGAGCTATGGGGTGGCGAGAGGCTTCACCAGAGACAGAGTGGGGAGCAGAACAGGCAGATCAGAAATACACTGCTGAGGGGAGCAGTGGGCGAGGCAGGAGAGGTCTGCCGCACCTTGTGGGACTCTCCCCGGCTGGGCCTCGAACTCACATCACCGCTGCCGACAGCTCCACAGTGCAGCGCTCAACTGCTGCGCCACCAGGAAGGCCCACAACTTGTAATTTTTGAATTAATTTATTTGTAAACTAATTTAATGTCTACCTTCCCCCCCTGTCCCAAGAGCTCTGAGATCAGGAGCTACCTCAGTTTCTGCTCACACTTGCTTCTTCAAGGCTCAACACTGTGCCTAAATCTGGTGGGTTCCACTCCTCGGAATTTACCCAAAGGACACAAAAACATTAATCCAAAAGGACACGTGCACACCTAGGTTTATTGCAGCACTATTTACAATAGCTAAACATGGAAACAACCCAAATGCCCCAAAATTGATGAATGGATCAAGAAGATGTGGTACATGTATACAATGGAATACTATTCAGCAATCAAAAATGATAAACTAGTGCACTTCACAGCAACATGGATGGAGCTAGAAGGGATCATGCTCAGGGAAATAAGCCAGAAGGAAAAAGAAAAGTATCGAATGGTATCACTTATAGGAGGACTATAAGAGAGCCAAACAAGAAATCAGAAGAAGAAAATAGCACACAAATCAAAAACAAAACCAAAAACTAACAGGCAACCATAAATAAAAGACATTCTGTAGGGGAGGGGGAGGGAAGGGGACCAGGAAAAGGGAGAAAAGAGCAAAAGGGACTATAGTGATGGTTCACGGGTGAATTGGTGGTGGGAAACCTATGGGGGGAAAATAAATGAATGAATAAATAAATAAATAAATATTTGCTCTATGTGGGCATGGATGACAACACTGTTAAAACCACGTTGGGCTTGCGTGGTTCTGATGGAGCCCATCAGAATGGATCTTGCCTTAGTTTTTCTGAAAAGCAAGGCAACACCCTTTTAAATAAAATTGCTCACATGTGGGTGTCCAACGTTGTAGACGAAATTTATTGAGCAAATACAAGAACAGTGTGAAAGTGGGACCTAGGGCATGGGAACTAAGTGCTGGGGTGAGGAGAGGGTGTTTGAGTCAACATCGAGTCTGCAAGACAGTTTACTGCACACAGGAGATGACGCGACCCCAGGGCCTGCCATGACAGATGGGTTGTGTTGAGGGGCGGCAAGGAGTTTGGTTGTGAGCCTGTGGAGGAAGCTGATGATGTCGTGGGCCCCTGAGAGCTTGTAGTACTTGAGATTCTTTTTTTTTAACTTTTATTTATTTGTTTTATTCATGCATACAAGCTGGGGTACAGGCCAGAGGCGTGGGGCGGCGAGAGGGTTCACCAGAGACAGAGTGGGGAGCAGAACAGGCAGATGGACAAAAATACACTGCTGAGGGGAGCAGTGGGCGAGCCAGGAGAGGTCTGCCGCGCCATGTGGGAATCTCTCCGGCCGGGCGTCAAACTCGCATTGACGCTGATGACAGCTCCACAGCGCAGCGCTTAACTGCTGCACCACAAGGGAGGCCCAGTTCTTGAGATTCTTATTCAGAACTCCTAGCACATGCATAAGGTGCAAAATTCAAAAAACACAAAGGGAAACCAGTGAAAAGTTTCCCACCTCCCCCGCACCCCCTCTCATTCCTGCAGCCACCTACCTGGCTTTCTTCCTTGAAGGAACCGTTATCTGTTTTTAAGATGAAATTTCCCTTGAGGGAAATTTTTAGGTCCTGGTTGTATAAAATAAATGAATACATAAATAAGTAAACACATAAATGTATGTTTTCCTACTTCTCACTTGCCTGAGATAAACACCACTGTACATTCTGCTAACCATCTTTACTCACTTTCTCTGAGTGTGCACATGTATTTGTGCGTGCACACACACACAATTTGATCTAAATGATTATAGCATGCATGTATTTGCTGTGGGCACCCCTTTCTTTAAAAAATGTGCAGCCTTTTTCCCTTCTCCCTACCGCTCCGTGTAAATAACCTTTTCATCCTCCTCCCATGCTTGCATAGTTAGCAAAAATATTTATATTACACATTCATAAAGGATGCTTTGAAAATTTTATTTTACAACAGCAGCACCCTAGTATATACACCCTAGTATATACACAAGGTATATATACCCTGTTTTACTCACTTACCAATAACCATGGAAACCACCTCATTCTGTTGCTTGGTGGCATAAAATGTCATGGTTTGGATGCACAATTCTCTCAGGCAAACTCCCCTCAGAAACATTCCTTCCATTTCCAGTGCTTTTATTTCTGTAAAATAGATTCTTAAGAGTGGCATTGTGAGGTTCAAGTGTGTGTGTATGCGCCTTTATATATATCTATAATTATATATGTAATATATATTTATAAATATATAATTTATATATATTTATATATAAATAAAATATATAAATACATATATATTTTATATATTATATATAAAATAATTATAATAATATATAATAATTATATATATTATACATATACTATATATTATATTTATATAATAT
The DNA here is from genome assembly GCA_004024925.1 of Scalopus aquaticus. Taxonomy (NCBI): domain Eukaryota; kingdom Metazoa; phylum Chordata; class Mammalia; order Eulipotyphla; family Talpidae; genus Scalopus; species Scalopus aquaticus. The sequence goes on along the minus strand of PVIJ01003951.1, from coordinate 107,745 downwards.
ATTATATATTTATATAATATTTATATATAAATATTAATATTAATATTTATATAATATATAATATATTATATATTATATAATATATAATATATATTATATATAATATATATAATATATATACACATATATATGTATATACATATATACATAAATATATATAATATACATTATATATTATATATTATATATTATATATTATATATTATATATTATATATTATATATTATATATTATATATTATATATTATATATTATATAATATTATATTATATATATATTATATATATATAATTATATATATATAATTTTTATATATATATAATATATAATATATATAATTATAATTAATATAATTATATATATAATTATATATAATATATATATTAATATATAAATATTATATATAATATATATATAATATATATATAATATAATATAAATATATAATATTTATATAAATAATAAATATTATATATTTATATATAAATATATATAATATAATATATATTATATATATTATATATATATTTCATATATATAATTATATATAAAGGCGCATACACACATATAATATTAATAATATACAATATATATTTATATATATTTATAATATATTTTATATATAATATATAAAATATAAAATATAAATAAAATATATGTTATATATAATATATATATAATATATACATATATAAATAATATATATAATATATATAATAAAAAATATATATAATATATACACACATATAAATATATGTATATATTATATAAAATATATAAATAAAATAAAATATAAAATGTATATAAATTATATATATATAAATTTTAGTTAATAATACCTTATTCCTCTCCAGACAATCTGTAAGGATTCACTTATTTCCATTAACAATGTGAGAGTACACTTCCTTCAACATTTTAGCGCTTACTTTGGAAAAAATAATTAGGATAACCCTTCAATTTGTTATCCGCTATTTATTGGCCCAAATATTGAAATACTTTGAACACTGAGAAGACTTGAGTAGATTCAACTTCAAAACCAGGACATCAAGTAGGAAAATGATTTGACTTTATCCGTCTCAATGCGACTTTGGCTAATAATCAACATGACACCTACCAGTTGTTGAGAGCTTCTGCTGCACCTGCCATTCACTAAGCAGTATCTCATTTAAACCTTAGAGCTATGAAGATACACTCTTAACTCCTTCCATTTTACAAATAGAGAAATTTAGACACCGAGTTGAGAAACTTACTGAAGGTCACAGCTAGGAGGTGACAAGATAAATCTGTTTAGGTTCAGCCTGGGACTGGGAACCCTGGAGCCACTAGACTCTGGTTAGCATGTAGACCTTTTGGGCTACTGCACGTTCAGGTTAGGGCTGATCTTTGCCCTTTACAGAGACAATGAAGGGTGAGCAGAGACATAGCCCAGATCTGAAGTGCCCCCTTGTTTGGCCCAGGCCAAGTAGATATGGATGGTTCTGTCCTGTAGCCCTCTGAGAGGGTCAGCCCCCGTGTGAGGGGCACCGAGCATCCATCCCCTTGGCCAAGGGAGGTCAAAGTTCCAGGATGAGGAGCTAGAGTCAATCTTTACAGTGGGGCTTTGGGGGGTGGATTTTGTGAGTCAGGAACTGGAAGTCTTTCCTTAAAGGGCTCCTCACCATGGGCAATTTGCTGCCAGAATCTTTTCAGCCTATCTCAGCAAAATAAATCAGGCTTCTAGGAAGAAGGTCTCAGAGCAACTAATCGCAGGGCTGGAGTGTGTTTTCACGTCTGCAGCTCTGCTTCTGTGCCAACAGGACCAGATCAGGATGCATTCTTTAATGTCAGTGTGATAGCACAAGTACTTATGCAAATAGATTCGCAGAGGCCATTAATTTCCTCAGCACAGAATTCCAGCCATATCTTCCTCATGAGAGAAAGTGAAGGGCACATTACAATTCTACCCCAAGAGATACTTACAAAGAGTTAATCAGATGCAGATTGGTTCATCAAATAAAGGGAATCACTGATATTAATGCTTTGGCTGGAAATTGTTTCACCTTGAAAGGGTAATCAAAGTAACTATCATTTATTGAGCACCCAGTAAATGGCAGGTGATTTACATACATTATCTGATTTGATCTTCCCAATAACCCTAATGAGGTAGGTACCATTACTGTGCCCATTTTGCAGATGGACCAGTTGAGGCCCAGGAGGTTAGAGAGCTTTCTGTTTAAGATCATGCAATGAACAGTTGTGGAAGGCAGGGTTGGAAACCAGGAGAATCTCAGCCTTCTGTAGCCTCCTGCTCTGGTCCCTGGTCTGCTCAAGCTTCTGGAGCGATCCTCTCTTCTTGGACAGATGCACCTAAGTATCATCAGATCTTCACAATAACAACATTTCCATTTATTGAAGACCTATTATGTGCTAGGCATTTCACATCTATCCTATTCAATCTGCGTGACTCCAAAACTGGTGCTTCTTCTTCTTTACTCACAACACCCCAACCAGTAGGGATAAAGTTTCCCTCTGCAGAGCAGAATTACATGCTTCAAATTATTTGCAAAGAAGACTATTTTCATATGAGGCATCAAATGGTACAAGTCCTCTCCCCTAGAAATTTGATTTATTTGACCTGGGTCTCATAATCAAAAAACTTCCCAGGTAATTTTACTGTCAGTAGGGTATGAGAGACCTGACTGAGAGGTCAGTGAGTGCTGTTATGGGTGTGTGCCCCTTATTCATAACCCCCAATGTGATAATTTTAGGCGGTGGGTCTTTGATGAAGTAATCACATTTAGATTAAGTCATGAGGGTGGGGCCCTTGTGACTGGATTAGTGCTTTTATAAGAAGAGGAAGACAAAGTTCGCATCCTCCTTCCCTGCTCCCTCCTTCATTCTGTCTCAATGAGCTGACACTGAGAAAAGGCCATGTGAGCACACTACAAGAAAGCAGTTGTCTACTGACAAGGAAGAATGTTCTCTCCAGACTCTAAGCTGCCAGTACTTTGATCTTCAAATTTCTCAGCCTCTAGAACTGTGGGATATAATCTTTGCTGTTTCAACCATTCACTGAATCTGTTGTATTTGTTGTAGCAGCCTGAGTTGACTAAGACAGATCCCAACCCTGGCTATGCATGAGAATCACCTGGGAAGCTTATATAAAACCACATTTCTGATCCAGTCGCCAGAAGCAGTGGAAACCACAAGGTTGGTAACAGACGACACAGGATATCTTCAGAAGACACCTGTTAAGATATGACTCATAAGAGAGGGGAAGAGACTTACTGTTGCTAAATCCCTCATTCAGGTCCTCACTAATCCTCTTTCTTGACTGCAGCTTCCTACCTGATTTCTTCACCTTGAGTCTTGCTCTACCTCTAATAAATTCTTTCTTCTGACAAAGGTGTTGATTCCAAAGCACAAATAGGACATTGTTGTTCCTCTACTCAAATCAACCACTTCCATTTCTAGAAAAATGGAATGGATGTACTTCTCTATTTCCTTTGCTAATGTTAGCTAAAATCCCTGGAAATGAGTTATAAAACAAATGTAAGAAGAAATGAAGGTGGGGCAGAAGCCATTCCAACTAGCAAAGAATAGCATGGTGGTGAGTTTTCTGGTTTTTCTTTTAGATGCATATATCCCAGATTTGGAGCTGAAGAAGCCAGCAAACCCTGGAGAATACAAGGATGAGGCATATATTTCAAGTGCTTAACACTTTGTGTGCCGGTGCCCTTTAAATTTACCAGCCCTTGGGGCCGGCCATTTTCTGTGCCACCGCATGAATGGTAGAAGCATTCAATAAAACACAGTTCCTGAACTACTGAATATTAAAAAAACTGTAATATCTCTCATAAAACACCTTCACTTTCACCAAAACCATGTGTAAAGCTTCTAGACTGAGTACGATCAAAGAAATAGCTCCTAATAGTTCCAAATAAATCCACCGTGGCGTGAAAAACCGGAGACTAGATGAACACATATTAATACGTGAGCGGCCACCTGATTGATACTGGTGACAAAAACACGTACTAATACGTGAGCGGACCACAAAGTGTTAAAGGAAAGTCCTGTTAGTTAAGAATTCTGTATCAAGCAAAGACATCCCTCATGAATGAAAGGAAAATCAAAACATTTTCAGATGAAGGAAAACTAAGAACGTTTGTTGCCAGCATACTGTATGAAAGAATGACTAGAGAAAATTTTCTATACAAAAAATAAATGATGAAAGAAGGTACCTTAGCATATCAGGAAAAAGAACAACAGAAGAAGAAAAATACTTATCTTGAGTTTTCTAAATTATATTTGATGATTGAGGCAAAAATTATGAATGTCTAGTGTGATTTTCCATGTATGTAGAAGGAATGTTTACGATAAATATATTGTAAATAGGGAAGGATAAAAGGACATACTTTCCTTAGTAATGCTTGTACACTTCAACTGAACTGGTAAAGTGATGACACCAGTAGGCCATGATGAGTGATCTTCGTAAATCATAATACCCAAAGCAACCACTTAAGAAGTCATACAAATAAACACACTCAAAATAAATCAAAAGGGAATTCTAAAAAACGTTCAAGTAACCCACTGGAAGGCAGAAGAAAAGCAAAGCAAAGAAAAATAGAATGAACGAAAACCGAAAGTAAAATGGCTAACTTAAGCCTTAACAGATCAATCATTGCTTTAAATGTAAATGATCTAAATAAATCAACTAAAACAGATTGGCAGAATGGATTAAAATATCATGTAACACTACAGATTGAATGATCTAAGTAGGTTGAAAGCAAAAGGACAGAAGATATACTGTGCAAATATGAATTTTTACAAAGCAGGAGTACCTATATTAACATCATAAAATAGATTTCAGAGCAAAGACAGTTTCCAGGGATATAGAGGGTTGAAATTTTTGAAATTGCACACTTTAAACATGGGCAGTTTATTGTAAGGTATACCTCAATATAACTGTTGTATTTATACTTAAATATAACTGTTCAAAACAAAAAATCAAAAGGCCAGACTCTAGGACCGAATTATGAAGTATTTCAGACAATAAAATCTCCCACTTGTGGTAAAACTTGTGTATTTGTCACTTGGAGACACATAATTTTTCATGCATTTTATTGAGATATATTCCACATGAGATACAATTCATCAACCATTTAATGTATAATTAGCCAGTTTCTGGCATGATTCAATGACTTAGCATATTTGTCTTATATTTTTAGAAATCTGCATGAATTAAAACAAATAATTATAACCAGAAAGAAAATACAGCATGTTTTCTTTTACACAAGTTCTATTCAATATATATAACCATAGTAAAAATCATAAGGAATATTTAAGATCACAATACGTAAAAAGGTACAATTAATAAATCATATAACTGATGATGATTTAAGTTTTTTGATTTTTACATAGTATTAAAATAATGAACAATTGAATACATTTCATGTTAAAAGTTGTTCAAATTCAGTAAAAAGAAGTTATTTTCAAATGTAAAAGATTCATTACTCCCCAGTTTTGTTTTTCAAATTGCTTATTGTGTCCCACTGATTTAGACATTAATAAAAATGAGTGATCACATAGAATCACAGAATTGAAGTAACTCAAGTTGTTGTCTTTATTATCACTGTGCTATAATATTGTAATTTGAAATACACTTTTTAAACATGGACTATATATATTAGAGTCACCACCGGGATGACTGTAGAAGCAAGTTCAAACAATTTTAAATTAAGAATTTACTTTAGAGAAGAACAGTTTGTATCAGAGGCCAACTAGTTAGCAAGGATTTACCAAAATTAACTTCTTTATAGAATAAAAAGATTATTAAAACATGGATACTAAAAATCAGCTAAGTCGGACCTTTCGTATGTATTAAAACTTAATGCTGTTAACCACAGCAACCTTGAGGGCTTGTTTGGAGGTTCCTGCAGGAGAGTGTAGGTACTGGTGTAGCCTTGGCCTTGTGATCAGTCCCATTTGGGGGAGAGTTAGGGGGAAGGGGGTAAGCCTTCCGTTTTGAGTGAGCGAGCTGCTTAGGCAAGGACACCCCTGGGGCCATGGGGGAGGAAAGGAACACCCGCCTAGGCAGCCAGAACAACCAGATGAATCCTGGCGATCAGTGGAGTAGAGCTATAGCAGCCCAATTGCCTTCACGTCCAACCACAGCAGTCTTCTAGAACTTAGACCGAAAGATTTTAGGGGGAAACTTAGAAATACTGATTACGGCACTAAGAAAGGCGAGACTGGCTCTTACTAGGTCTTATTCTTTTTTCTTTTAATTGTTATTTTTAATTGTGTCTTTCACATTACAGTATATTCCCCCATAGGTTTCCCACCACCAATTCACCCGTGAACCATCACCACAGTCCCCTGTGCTCCCCTCTCCCCGTTCTGAGCCCCAATCCTCCCCCCTCTCTCGCTGGTTGACGCTCTTGTATTTGGTTCCTCTATATTCCTGTTATGAGTGAGACCATTCGATATTTTTCTTTTTCCTTTCGGCTTATTTCGCTGAGCATGATCCCTTCTAGATCCATCCATGTTGCTGCGAATTGCATGTGTTTATCTTTTTTGAATGCTGAATAGTATTCCACTGTATATGTATCACATCTTCTTGATCCAGTCATCTATTTTGGGGCATCTGGGTTGTTACTTGGTCTTATTCTTATTGTAAAGCTCCCTGTGGCCAATCTTCCTTTATGGCCCGCAGTTGGGCAGTGACCCCACTGGCCCCCCCTTGGGAGGTCACACCCCCACCCCAAGGTTCTTAAGGAGAAAGTGGCCTCATCGCCAGTTGAGTTTGTGGCTTGTGAACACCATTATTTTAGTGGGGGAGGAGTTTGTTCTGGGTGACTTGCTAGAGGGTGAGTTTTCTGTCCTCCTGAGGGCCCTTGCTTGCTTACAGCACGGGGGTGGGGGGTACAGCATAACCCATTATGACATAGAAAACCTGGAGGTGATTTTCTTGTCTGCCTTTTGGGGGTGTATCACTCTCACCTGGTTCTGGCAGTCTCTACTGCGATGTTGCCCTCCACCCCAAATAAAGTAGAACAACCAAAGCCCTTTTCCACCTGTCCGTGGAACCAAGTGTTGAGGAAATCTGTCTTGGAGTCTCAGTCCTCACCGAGGCCTTTACTCTCTGATGTCTGGCTAACTGGGCCAGTCAACCCGGCTGTCCACCCTCTAGGGACTTATCTTTCGTCCTTCCTCCGATGCCTGCCTCTTCCTTTCATTTCCTCCTTCCCTCCCCACCCCTCCATCCCCCCCCCCAAACACACACATACACTTTTTTTTTTCTCACAGGCTGTTGGTTTTATTTCCATCAACATCCTTGTACAGTTGGCATCAGATTTAGTTCTTATGTTTTGGACCACTTTTCCACAGCCGCTTCAGAAGCTGCTGTCGCTAGTTCTAAGTTTCTGGCCCAGGCTCTGCATTTTTTAGCTGCACAGTAAGTTACTTTGCAAGGTTGAATTTTCCAGTGCTCCTTCTTCCTGCGCTGACTGTTCTCATGTCGCGCCATTCTCAGCTTGTGGTAGCAGACGAATATCGTTGGCCTGATTCCTGTGTTACAATTTTCTGAATAAGAGCAGGGCGACTGGCGCTTTTTTTTCGAATTCTTTCGAAGAGGTGTTTTTGTCTTCTCAGTTTTCTTCTGTTTCTGGAAGAACAACAGGGTGAGTCAGCAGGACATTGGTTGGGGGACGGAGTGGTGTGTGTAAGAAGAGGAGATTCATGAGTGCGGATATAGGGGTTGTGCTAGGCCAGGGCAAAGTAGAAGTCTTTGGAGGAACTCTGGGGGGAAGAAGGGGAGCATGGATAGGGCTATCTGACCTTGCAACTCTTGTTGGTCTTATTTTGAGAGGGCCTCTTCTTCTGTTTCTTTCCTTTGGTTCTTGGAGTCGGCTGTTCCGTGTTCATCATGGACTGGTCTGTCTTTTTGTTGGTCTCGTCTGGCCTGTAGGTCTCATAAGCCATACTTAGCCCTCCCAAATGGTCTGCCTAGGCTTCGTGCCACCCCTATATATACCCACCCCCTAGGTAATGAGGACATCACCCTTCCGCTTTGTTTGGTCATCAATGTGCTCCCTCAGCCAATGGCAGCATTGAACTGGCTTGGACATCACAGAGAGCGGCTCCTGACATGTCTGTGTATGGGGGCAGGAGGGGGGGAGGGAAGGTTTATCTGGGAGACCAAGCTGCCGTGGTTCGAGAAAGTGTATTTCCCCAATATCCTCGAAAGGTGCATCACAAAGTGACTTGCTACCCTTCCTCACCTCTTAGGTTCCATTCTGGTCTCAGCGCAGGGAGAGTGCTTCCCCCCAGGCGCCCCCCACATTCCTCTGTAGTAGTGGTTCATTCCTTTCTCTCCCATCCTTTACCATAACCTTCTATGTTAGATGTCTCACCTCCAAGGTGATGTGGCCTTTTTTAAATTCTCTGGGGAGATGTGAATCATTCCACTTCCAATAAATTGCCCTTTTCTGCCTGTTTTGTATGGCCCATGAACTATAAAAGTTTCCTCAGTTTACATTTTTCAGTGATTGAGAAAAAAATTAAAGGAATATTTCATGATATGTGAAAATCACTCAAAATTCAAACTTCAGTGTCCATAAATAAAGTTTTATTAGAACATAGGCATTAAGTATTGTCTATGGCTGATTTCACCTTTATGAGTGGGGGGTAGAGGGGGTGGTGAGTGGGAGTGGAACTCAGGCTATAGCAGTGATAGTGTGATAGAGCTAACACTTAACCCCTACACCTCCAGGGAGGCCCTTAAAATTTCAATTTGTTCTTCTGTTTAGAGCTTCTTAAAATTGGCATCGTAAGCATTTATTTAATCTTTTATCTTTCCTAATATAAAAATAAAACTATAAATATCTTATTTAGGAGTGTTTTAGTTGTAACTCATTAAGTTTGATATCTTGTGTTTTCTTAAGCAGTTTGATTTATCTCCTAATTTCACTTGTGATTTCTTTTTTTAAGCATGAGTTATTTAAAAACATGTTCCTCATTTCCAAATATTCAGAGGTCTTCCAGTTATATTTTTATTATTTATTTCTAATTTAATTCTTCTGTGGTCTGTGTAGGTCAAATTGGTTGAAACAGTTTTCAAAAATTATACATCCTGATTGATTTGTCTTCTTGATTTGTCAGTTATTAATAGAAAAAAATGGAGTTTAAATCTCCAGCTATGATTGTGAATTTATCAGTTTCTTCCTTTTTAAATAAATTTTTGCTCCATATATTTTAAAACTTATTGTGTGCTACCTTAGGATTATTACATATTTACTCATGCAGGCGTGTTATATATTCTTGATGCGTTAGCTCTTTTATCATTATCAAATGATCCACTTTATCCCTACTAATACTCCTTGTTTAGAAGTCTGCTTTGTCTGCTACTGATGTAGCCACCACAGCTTTCTTATGCTTTGTGTTTGCTTGTATATCTTGTTCCATCCTTTTACTTTCAACCTAACTACATTTTTGTATTTCAAGTGTGCTTCTTGTTAAGAGCATACCTTTGGATGCCCATGTTTTTATTGAGTCCCTCAACCTCTGTCTTTTGGTTGGAGTGTTTAATCCATTTATATTGATGGAACTATTAATATGACTGTTTTGAAGTCCATTCTTTCTATTCATTTTCTACCTGCTCTCTGTTATTATATTGTTCCTTCTTTCCTGTTGTCTGTTGGGTTGAGTTTTTTTTGTATTTCATTCTATTTCCTTTATTGACTTTATGGCAATAGCTTTTTGTATTATTATTTTGTTGTTGTAGAGATTACAAATGCATCCTTAACTTATCACATTTTACACAGAAATATTATACCGTTTATGTATAATATTACAACATCATTACATTTACACCCCTCCCATCCTTGGTGCTATCATTGCAATATATTATACTTTTATTTAAAGTATAAAACCCCAAACACATGATCATTATTTTTTGCTTTCAACATTCAATTGCCCTTTTAAAATTTAATGAAAGAATACATGTTTTATATTTATTATCTATCATTTTCATTGCTCTTCATTTCTTACCTTTTATCTAAATTTCCATCTTATATCATCACCCTTTGACCTGAAAAACGTTACTTAGCATTTTCATAGGGTACATGGGCTATCAACAACTTTTCTCAGCTTTGTGTCTCTGAAAATGTTTTTATTTTACCTTGTTTTTTGCAAGGTATTTTTACTGGACGTAGATTTCTACATTGACAAATTTAAAAAAAAAATTGCCACTTCAATGACATTATTATTTGATTTCCATCACTGCATACCATCTGTAATTCTTGTGGTTGTTTCCTTATTCATATGTGTCTTGTTTTCTTTCATTGCTGTTAGGAATCTTTCTTTTTGTTTGCAGCAGTTTATCTGCAGTCTGTTTAGGTAAGATTTTCTTTTGGGGGTTCATTAATTTCCCTGGATTGGTGGGCTTCTATTTTTTTAATCAAATTTCAATTTTTTTTCTGACTCATTCAGTCTGTGATGATATTTGATTATATCTGAGTCCTTGATTTTTATCTGAAGGTAATTGGGCCACTCATTTTCTTGTCAGTATTTTTTTCCTTTTTTGCTTCATTTAGAATGAGTTTCTTGACCTATTTTTGTTGTTCTCATCTACTGTCAAGTTTTTTAAAAATCCAATGATTTTTTGGTTCAGATATTGTATTTTACAGTTCCAGGATTTCTATTTGGTTGTTTTTGTGGCTTTGAATCCTTCCTGAACATCTCTCTGTAATTTCATCACTGCATCCATCTTTTCCCGTATATATATTTTTATTGACATAAAATTTACAAGGCATAGAAATACTAATTTTAAGTGTACAATTGAATGACATTTAGTACATTCACAATGTTGTGCAACCATAAAAACCTTTATCTGTACTTCCAAAATATTTTCATCACCCCAAATGGAAACTCCGTTCTCATTAAGCAATCACTTCCAACTTCCCCAGCATTTAGAAATGAATACTCTCTTGAGTTTGCTTATTGTAGATAATCAATACAAGTGAAATCATACTTGATATGACTTTTGTGTCTGGCTTCTTTCACTTAATATAATGTTTTCAAGGTGCATCCATATTGTAGCAGGTATCATTCCTTTTATTGGCTGTATAATATTCCATTGTTATGCCAGATGTCCTTTATCCAGTCATCACTTGATGGAAATTTGAATTGGTTCCAGCTTTTGACTATTATGTATATTGTTTCTATAAATATTTGTGTGCGTGTTTTTGTTGGAACACTTGTTTTCAAATGTTTGTTATATACATAGGAGTGGAATTACTGGGCCACATGGTAAGTCTATATTCAATTTTTTGAGGAACCATCAAACTGTTTTTCCAGAGTAGTTGCAATATTTTACATATGAGGGATCTGACTTTTCCACATCCTTACCAACATTTGCTATATCTGTCCTTTTGATTATTGGCATTCTAGTGGGTGTGAAGTTGTATCTCACTGAGATTCAATTTGTATTTCATTAATGACAAATGATGTTGAACATCTTATGTGCTTATAAGCAATGTGTATATTTTCTTTGGAGAAATGTCCATTCAAGTCTTTTGCTCATTTAAAAAGTTGGGTTTTCTTTTTGCTGTTGAGTTGTATGAGTTCTTTATATATTCTTGTTACTAGATCCTTATCAGATAGACGATTGCACATATGTGCTCCCACTTTGTGGTATGCCTTTTCACTTTATTGATAGTGTTCTCTAATGCATAAAAGTTTTAAATTGTGGTAAACTGCAAATTTTCTATTTTTTTCTTTGGGGCTGTTGTTTTCAGTGTCATGTGCAAAAAATCCACCACCAAATCCAAGATCATGAAGATTTATCTCCATATTCCCTTCTTACAGTTTTATGGTTTTAGTCCTTATATCTAAGTTATTGATATATTTTGAGTTAATATTTGTATATGGTGTGAGGCAAGCTAAAAGCTGTAGCATTATTATGTGTTATTATTAAATTGTGTTATTTTTATTGAGGCAAGAGTTTGCAAGCACTGTGTGTGATTTAGGGATATAGGTTCACAACTCTTTAAATGTAGGCTGCCATGTCACCCTCACTACCAAAGCACTCAGAATCCTCCAACACAGTCCACTGGGCCCCCCCTTCACCCTTTGCTTTTCATCCCACAACCCCCTCCCCCTCTGGTCAGCTGTAGCATTAACTTATTTACACAGATTTAATCTCAACGACTGATAGTGGTTTCTTGGGAGGAAAGAAAAATCTTCAAAGCTGCTAGAAGCTTCATCATCTGCTGATTAATCACTTCTTTGGGCATGTTCCGACCCAACTATAGAAAAAATAGCATCTAGAGCTACAAAGCTCTTGAACTGCACAGTTGACATCCTTGACTGTCTAACGCTAACCCATCTTTTTTAGGGTTATCTTCTGTCTTTTCTCTAATTAGATCTTCCAAACCAGAAAAACATGTCTGCTCACTGCTCAGCATCTCCTCAACTTCAGCAGCCCTTGCTTTTGTGTCCAGCTCCACGCCATGTCTGTGTCGCTGGCCACTGTATCTCCAGCATCTGGCCTGGTGCCCGGCACATACAGTGAAGTCACTCCCTGCATGTGAGCAGGGTCCTGAAGACAGCATGTAAAGTGAGTACCACAGGGTCAGAATCGCTTTTGATGATGCCTGTGGATGTGCCACACTGGACAATGGCCTCCTTCTCTCAGGAAGTCCAGCACGACCAGCCTTTTTTCCAGTGCGGCAGCAAATCACTGCATTATTCTTTTTGTTTGACCCCCTGGTTAAGTAGCGGGCTTACACTTGTACTTTGCCGTACTCAGTGAAATTATATATGCTTAAGCAAAAGAATGACACTCAGCAAAGTGAGGTGTTCACATCAAGAGACAGAAGAACAGATTCAAACCTTTTATCTCACACTCAGTCCAGGGTATATATTAATTGAGAGCTGTGGTGGGGGCATTTGCCCATACCATTTAAACAATTCTCTCCTAGTGTGTATTGCTGAATTCATGTAAGTGAAATATGCCTATGAGTGCCAGATCATACACACTCAAAAAGTTTCTTTGCATGAGTGACTTAATTAATGAATGCTGCTCTCGCTACTTGAACGTCTTCCTTTTGTCTCTGCCTATCAAAACCCTATACATTTTTCAGAGCTGACTTGATGACCCACTTATCCCCCCAGCAGGCTAATTATTTCATTTATTATGTGTCTACTCTGCAGCAGGCAATGCAAAACACCTTATGTGCTTTGCCCTCCTTTAATCCTCACAGCAAGCTTATGAGAGAGGAATAATGAATTTTTTTCCTGTTTTAAGGGTGAGAACACTGAGATTTAGAGAGGTTAACTGTCTTTCCCAAGGTAGAGGCCATCTACTTTATTCACTGCTGTCTCTTCAGTGCCAAGAACTGTGTCTGGCATATAATATATGTTCAACAAATATCTATCGATCACATAGAATGGCTGTCAGATGCCAAGCCTGTGTGATTGGCCTTCTTCCAAGGGCTTTTTGACCTGTCTCAACTCATCGTGCCAATCATACTTTCTTACTCATGATCCACCAAGAATATGTTGTGACGCTTCATTTTCTTGGAATGTGTATTATAAAAACTATAGCTATCTTAAATATTTTTTCAAAGTATATCCACTCCTGGAGGATCTTATAGGTTTCTCAACTCCTGTTCCCCTTTTCCTTTCTCATACCTCCCATAGATGTAAGGTCTGTACAACTAAATGGTACTTAACAAGCTATTGTTTGGGCTTGCATGGAGTGGAATACACACCTCCCCTCCTCTCTTAGATAGATGCGAACTGACCAGCGTCGCTCTCTGAAGCATTCAGTGCTGAGCCCTTGTCTTGGTTAGCTAAATCACTAGAGATATTTGCTCTTCTGCTACCACATTCAGTATCTTGAGGAGATGTCTGAGCTTTTCAGACCTCCTTGTTTCCCTCACCTAACTGTCCTGTTGTCCACACTGGCAGAAACTGTTCAAAGAGTGGCCATACCTAAGTCTGCCAGATCAGGCAAGGCCATTTTCTTCATTAACTAGCAACTTTTGAAGTATCAGTTATTTACAAAATGCATTTTACTGCATCTTGTACTAAATGTACAAGAGAGAAGGTAGAAGGATGACTTCTTAAATGTTGCTCTGGTCTATTTAGAGCTTCCTATTTATGAGTGATTTTGACATGTCTGCTCCCTTGGTTTTGTGGAATTCTTGGGTCATTCTGAACTTCTAGAGTGGGAACATGTTTTGCTTTTGTTAATCAGAAAAAGAGACACGATAATAATCATCAACCACAAACCCTCATGTTTTTAAGAAGGTTTATGGTAAGATTTGCAAACACAAAAAATTGTGGTTAGAAGAGACCATAAATTCAAAGGATCCAAGTTTCCAATTAGGAAACCTTAAATGGCAAAACATTGATTGAACATGACTAACTAAACTTGACTTCCAATAGAATTTTTAATAAGCTCTACCTATATCATTCCTAGATAACTAATCATTTTGATAATTGCAGTGAAGCATCAACAGGAGTGAGTAGATAGACAGATTTTGGCATTGTATGGTAAGGGCTTACTGCACCCCAAGCCCTTTAATGGGTGATCTCATTTAATTGTCACAACTCTGGGATATAGATGACATATCCCCACTTTATAGATGAAGAAACCAAGGCTCACAGAGATTGTGATTTGCTCATGGTCATAGCCTGTAAAAACAGCTGGAATTTGAATCTAGACCCTGTGCTCATTTTACTATGCCACACTGCCTCTCAGTGGTCTCTATTAACCTGTGATAACAATAGCCAACATTTTTTTAAAGATTTATTTATTTATGCATACAAGTTGGGGTGTAGGCCAGAGGTGTGGGGTGGTGAGAGGATTCACCAGAGACACAGTGGGGAGCAGAACAGGCAGATCTACTGAAATACACTGCTGAGGGGAGCAGCGGGCGAGACGGGAGAGGTCTGCTGCACCATGTGGGAAGCTGCCTGGCTGGGTATCGAACTCGTGCTGCAGTGGCTCTGGATAGCTTCACAGTGCTGCGCTTAACTCGTTGTGCCACCAGGGAGGCCCAACAATAGCCAACATTCACTGGGAGCTTTAGTAGCCAAAGAATAGCAAAACTGGATGCAATCTTTGTGTTTTATAAAAAAAATAATAATTACCATTGACTGTTGGGCACAGCGATAAAGTATTACATATAATAGCTCATTTAACCAAGGAAAACACTCTGATACAGGTGTTACTCTAATTTTACAAACAAGATCACTAAACCTGGGACTGGGGGTAAGTAGTTTGGCTAGAGAGTTAGAGCCACATTTCAAGTCTGTCTGTCAGTTGCCAGAGCTATAACCCATACCCCATTAGTTCAAATTTGAATGCACATAAGACTCAACTAATGAGGGTGTTCAAAATGTGAATTCCTTGGCCCCACCCCATTCCTGAGTGTCTGATTGAATAGGTCTGAATTTTTTTGCTCAGCTTTATTAAGGAACAATTGAGAAATGTCATATAGTTGGAATGATACAGGCTTGTCAGGCTAGCTTCTTTCACCTAGCAATATGCAAACTATAGAGACAATACAAGGATTAGTGGTTGCCAAGGGTTCAGGAGGAGGGGGATGAGTGGGTGGAGCATAAGGGATATTTTTAGGATGACAAAACTATTCTGTATGATATTATAATGGTAAATACATGATACTGTGCATTTGTCAAACGCACAGAAGTATACAACACAAAGGGTGAACCTTGACGTACCTTGTGACTTTAGTTATTGATACTGTGTCATCACTATTGGTTTATCAAGTGTAATGGATGTTCCATCCTAATGTAAGATACGGTATTTTGCTGGATTTGTTTCTTTTCTTGAATGGTTCTATCTGGGTAGAAGTAGTCTTATAGACCTAGTCATGAAGAGCACTAGGGTGGTAGACCCATAGCCTTCTTGGTTGCTTCTCCTGACATGGAACCGACACACACAAGTGAACTGGGGCAGAGGAGATTGGGCCCAGTACATCCGGCTTGCTGTACCTGGAGTAGAGCTTCTGCCCCACAGCATTGCCACAGTTGCCTGAAGTAGTTTCTGTAATACAGAACTGGAACTTGCACCTCCCAGGGACAGTCTCTAGCCCTAGACTGGGAGGGGAGGGGAGTAGAATTGTACTTTCTGACTACCCTACCTGGAATAGAAGTCAGAGTAGGTTCTTCCAAAAGGAGCCAATGGAGAATGCAGGGCACAGCAGGTGATGCCTCAGCTGCCGGTCACTGTTTCACCTTGATTTTGTGGAATGTATTTTTTTCTATTTGTTGTATGAACTTAGGACAGTTCCCAGAGAGTGAATTTTATAAATTTCTCTAGAGACTTTAAATGATTTTTAAAATAAATTTCTCTAGATGAATGGCTGTTTATTGGGGAAGGGCTCCACCATGCTCCTCACCCTACCACTCTGGCTGTCTGTCATCAGAACTTAACCTTTGTTACATCAGCTGATCCTTTCCCTTGTCGACTTGCCCGAACCAAGCAGCTATCTTGTCAATTACCCTTGAGGAAGAGAGCTATGTTGTCAATTACTTTCAAAGACCTGAGGGTGACTCTGACTGACAGAGATAAGGTGATAAGAAACTGAGGCTCTCAGTCCAACCAACAGTAAAGAACTGGATTCAGTCAAAAACCATGTGAACTTAGAAATGGATCTTTCCCCAGACGAGCCTCCAGATGCAACCACAGCCCCATACCTTGGTAGTAGCCTTTGTGAGATCCTGAAACAGAGGACCTAGCAAAGCTGTATCCATACTCCTGACCCACAGAAACTGTGGGTTGTTTTAAACTACCTGTTGTTTTAAACCACCAACTTTGTGGTCATTTTGTTATGAAGTGATAGGTAACTAATATAATGGCATAAAATCAGATCACACATTATATTGAAATAGTTATCACAATATTTAAAAAACAAATTTATGACACAATATTATCTGTGTTTCTTTATTAATCCATCAAATAACAAGATCTAGCAGGGGATCTAATATTTGCCATTATTTGAAAGTAGTGATGAACACAAGAGATATCTGCAACACCAGTAATGTAAAATAAAATACGTGTGATTGCTTTTAGTAACAGGGTTACAAGGACTATTAATTCTGTCATGGATTAATTCTGTCATATGTGAACGAAATGCTAAGTTTTATTTAGAAGTTAGTGAAAATAAAGATTTAAGTTTCCTCCCTCATGAATGACACAGATCTCCTGCCTTCTATCCACAAATTCCCCAACATTAAAGTCTCCTGTATAGAGTCATGATTTGCTAGAATCTTCTGGTATCTGTCTTTTCTATTTCTGTTTATGTAGCCTCTCCACTGAGTCATTCTGTTTCCTAATGTCCCATGGAGCTTGCCATCTAAAGGAAGCTCTTCCTAATATGCCTGCTGCCAATTTCCTCACTCTTGCCTGGACTTTTTTTTGTAGTGGTGTGTATACCAATTAATTGAAATTAATTGCAACAAATTTAATATCTCTTAACATTTTAAATGAACATAACACTTGGTCCAGAAATTCTGTTTCTAGAATTCATCCACAGGAGGACAAAAATATATGTGGAAATATATTCATTACAATTTTGTTAGTAATGCCAAACAACTAAATGTACATCAGTAGAAATCTTGTTACATAAATTTCCATACACCGTGCAGCTATTGAAAACAATAAGGGATTTTATGTACTGATAAAAAATGATCTCCAATCCCCTATCCAGATCAGAACAGTATGTATAGTGTGTTTTCATTTGCTTATTAATAGAAATTTTCTGGAATTATACACAAGAAACATTAATACTGTGTACCGAGGGCAAACAGGATGAGGACATATGAAGTTGAAGGGACATGTAATTTTCATTGTATAGCTGTGGCCCTCAAATTATGTACCAAGTAGCTCTGAGGCACTGGAGAATAATTTAAAATTTCAAGGCTAGCACAGTGGACTAGAAATCTGTTGTACATTGTGAACATTACAAGGTCAAGGTAGTTCATAGTTTCAGCATTAGATCATGATACATTCCTTTCAATGATGTTATATCTTTGCATATTTAGGTGGTTTTTTTTTTTTTTTGCAGTTCTGTGATAAACTAACAATATGACCTGGTTGAATCTTCTAAAAGACACCCTATTACAATTTAATTTATCCTCACTATGAACAGACTGAGAGGTCCTGCTAAACTTGGGTAAAAAGTTCCAGATGCTATTCTCATTGCTAAGCTAGGAAAAGTCTCTCCAACCCCCAGATAGCATCACTCTGAAGCTAGGTAGGTGTGAGCATCAGTCTTTGGTTTAGAAGATCAGGGCTCTGTTAAGCATCCTTAACAGGGGTTTTGACTTAGAAAGGTGCTCAGACTATAGTACTGCAGCCACGCCTGTGTGTGTGTGGAAGCTAACTAGAAATCACGGTCCTTTAAGGTGTAAGGGCCTTGGTTCCAGGAACTTAACTGAAGTCACCCAAGACTGTGGTATAGCTAGGACCTCAAAGTAAGCCCTCCGCTCTAAGTTCGTGCTCTGCCCATTCTACGTTGCTGTCTCCAACATCAGTGAGAGCACAGGAGCTGAAGTTTTATGTTTGGGCTAACTTGAGACTTGAAAAGTCGACCAGATGTGGTGTTCAAGATCTACGTGTGAGAGAGAGAGACAGAATGTAAATTAGTTGTTGCCTAGAGTTAGGGGGGTAGAGTAAGGGTGGGGAGGGGAACAATAGCCAAACAGTATGAGATGATGAAAATATTCTAAATTGACTGTGGTGATACCTGTACATACCTGAGAATATACTAGAAAACACCGATTGAACATTTTAAATTGATGAATTGTATCGCAAGTGAATTATACCTCAATAAACTTTTTTTTAAAACTTCAAAAAAAAATCTAAATGTTGAGACTTCTCTAAGCCTGTTGCCTCACTGGTTTGATGGACATGATTATAATACATGCCCCAAAGAATTTTGCTATGATTCAATGAAATGATGTGGCTAAAATATTTAGTGTTTTCGCTCAGGCTGAACTTCCAGGAAATGCTGACCCTGGCCTTTGCTTAAGGGTTAGTTTCATTGCTGCAGTGAGGAAAGGGAGGTCCAAGTTTCAGTCCTACACTCAGTAGATGTGTGACTTCGAACTGGTTATATAATCTCTCCATGCCTAAGTTTCCTCATCTGTCTCAGAGGATTGTTGTGAGGATGCGTGGTGAAGTTGCGTGTGAAGTAGCGAGTACAGTGTGTGTCACAGAGGAGTAATCAGCTCTAGGTAGTGTTAGGTGATCACTAGTGCTGTGGATTCTAAGAGATATTTGGTGTGTGTTTCCTCCCCAGAATGATTTTGATTATTTAATGGTGAAAGTCTGCCACTACAACCTATAATGGAGGTCCTCCGTGTCCTAATGTCCCTCCTCTGTCCAATCCTAGTCATAGACCCTGCCTTCATACTCAGGTGTAAAGGGCCAACAGACAGACCATCACTCTTCTCAGTGGGATTTACATTTCCCAAGGGACCAAAATCCTACACTGAAAGAAGGAAGCCCTAATGGCGGGTGTCCCAGCCCTCGCTCAGAGCAGGGCTTCTCAGTCTCAGTGCTCTTAACATTCTGGGCTAGATAATTGTTGTGGGAACTTCCCTGCATACTGTGGGATGTTTAATAGCATCTTGGCTTCAACACACTAGATGCTGGTAGCACAACAAACCCCTTCTAGGTTGTGACAGCTAGAAATATCTCTAGACATTCTCAAATGTCCCCGGGGTAGTAAAATCACTCACAGTTAAGAACCTTTGGTTGAGAAAATTCTTTGGGGAAGCAGGGCCTTTAGGAAATCTTGAAATCACACCAGGAGTCACAAGTGTAAATGGCCCCAAAGGCCAGGCTGGGAGGGAAATGCAAGGAAGCTGAGGAGTTTAAGGCAATAAAAAGTGGTGGGGCTTGTGGCAAACTGGAGAGGGCGTGCCACACCTGAAGGCATTCAAAATCCGCATTCAAAAGGCTCTGTGTACCAGACGAGTCACATCTGAGGACTGAAATGGGCTCAGTTTGGAGCCCTACATGTCGGCTCTTCCCACCCCAGTTTCTGATCTTCCCCTCCTTCCCTTTCCTGCTTGCAAAGTAAGGATGTCTCTAAATAGTCAAGGCATATTAGATCATCCTGGAACATAAAATTAATTTTAAATGCCACTAAACCTTCTCCAACATATGTGTGCCACTCAAATGAGCACATTTGAAAGACTACCCAGTAATTTCACAGCCTGTATGTTCAGTAGAGAGGACAACAACACGTAAGGTCAAGGCAGAAAACAAAATCAGCAAAAGAACACCACAAAAACATATCCACATGTCAACAGGGGTGTGATTGTGTGACTTTTTTTTTCCTCTCTAGTTTCGCTTTTCTATATTTAAAAAAAAAAGCTGATATTATACTGGGGAAAGTCTACTCTTGAAAGGAGAGCTCTGGCCATCCACGCCCGTCCAGGTGGGGAAAGTGTCAAGAAGTCAAATAAAGGATGAAAATTCCAGCGGCTAAGCTACCCCTCGCTCCCGCGCTGGGGAAGGCATTGTGTCTGATGAATAACAAGAGAACCCGGAGTTCTCTGCGTGTGGTTATTAACATTCATAATAATTGGAACACTAATCTCTGCCCACCGAGTTCTGTTCTTTGCTTGCTTTCTAATGACGCGCTTGCGTTTGCAGGTGCTCCGCGCCGTGCCTTGTGTCGGTTATGCACGTCTCTAGCAGATGTTTGGGCCAGTCCACCTCCAGCGCTTGTTCAGCATAACAGAGAGCCCTGCAACTGGGGTCCTCTCAAGGTTCAGCCTGCATTTCTGGATCCGGGTCCGGTAGCAGGGTGAAGGCAGCCCTTGCGGCCTCTGACCTACCTTCACAGCCGTTAAGGGGTGTTTTCCTATTTGCTTTTCAAGCATTGTTTTTCCCTTCACCTCATATCCTCTCCCTCCAGTCCATTTCCTTGGTCTTCCCTGGATGTCTAGGAGACTTTCCACCATGGTGGAAAAAAAGATAAGTGCCATATTGAAACTCCAGGATTGGGAGTTCCTGTTTTGGGGGACTGAGCCCTGGTGACGCTTGGGGGGTTATCCCTCACCTGCCCATTCCTCTTCCCTCAGAGAAACACGTGCCTCCTCAGGCATCCGGCCTCCTCAGGATGGCGCGGCTTTTGAGCACACAAGGATACGAGCAGTTAAAGAAATGGGATTGCCTTCAAATAGCACACTTCCAGGCTCTTGAAGCCTGCGGAGTAGTTCAAGTCACCTCCCAGGAACTTGGCCTTCTGACTGCCTCAATTCACAGCTACACGTCTCTCCATGCTCTTAGCGCTGTTGATTTTAGACTCCTACTGTCTGAGGAGTACTTACGGCTGCTTACTATGGCAAAACAAGCTTCATTTCTCCCCATCTGATCTGGGTCCTAAGATCTTCTAGGCTTTTATAGATGAAGGGAAAATTTCATGGTAAGGACATCTAAGAAGCTGGAGGTCGCTATTGTTCTAGCATGCTACAGACCTTGCCTTGACCGGCTTCAGATGCGCACAGCTTGAGAGGGCTCTGAAGTGCCAGCCTGAAGTTTACTGTAATATGTTATTTCCATGTGGATGCAAAAAATTGAGTTCTAATTCATAAAATATATCCCCAGATGCCAGTCATTACGTACTTTTCCAGTTGCAGCTTAAAAGTACTCTGAGCAATGCATTCACAGAAGGCAGAAAAGGGGGGTTGCTTTCTTCTCACCCCAGGTGAAGAAGGGGAAAAATGGAACTTTGTGGAGAGGAAGCCAAGAAAACAGTTGGGGTGGTGTGATTGTTGGGGGAGGAGCCTGGGTAAATGGTGGTCTCCATATATTTTCAGGACGGTTCTTTTCTCTCCAGAGCTGGAGGAAAATCAATATCTTGTTTTCAGATGGGTAAATGGAGTCGTCTCTTTAAAGTGCCCCGGTCAGTTCACCACACGTCGGGCAGCTGCTGCTTTCCAGGCTGCCCTGCGATTCCCAGGCTAGGAGGATTGACAAGGCGATGATAAACTAACATGCCTGCTCAGCCCTGGGTGTGCGCCATTGTTCCCGCAGCTGAGACCCTCTGCTGCTATTTGCTTTCTCCCACATACATTATTCAACAGCCCAGGAAAAGGCCAAGAACCTCTTTCATTCAGGAATTCTGTATTAAAATAATCAATTTCAAACTGAAGCCGGGAAGGCCAGCTTGCTACAGGCAGAGCCTATTAATAAGCCACCAGTCTTTTCCATTTGCATTGAACTCATGCTGTATTGTGGTAATATGGGATTATTTTTTTTTTCAGTTTCCTCCAAGAAACTAAACATCACATTGGTTCTCCTGCTCTTTCATAAAGAGCATGTAGAAGAGCTTCTTCGTTTGATCCTGTCATTAATAGAACACTAGAGGCCATATTTGTGCCTGGTACTCTGCACTGGCTGATTCTGATTTTGAAAGTACTTTAAAAAAGCCATTAACTCTCCATGAAATGTAGCAGGAAGAAAACTTTTCAAGTGTTTTGTTTTCCATTCATTGGCCTTTCATTTCTTATCCCCTGCCTCTAGTCATCCCTACACATGTGTGTGTGCGTGTGTGTGCATGCACGCGCACACACACACACACACACACACACACACACACACACACAGAGGTTGTGATATTCAAGCACCGAGACAAAATATTAAAAACCTGACATGTATAAGTCAGGGTAAGTTTTAAGTGTCTTCCAGCAGTAGCGGCAGCATCTGCGCTCTCAAATGGGTGAGCTTTTCCTACTAGGTTAATCAGGGGTTAATCAGAAACTCCCTTTTTGTGGCTGCCTTATTGTCAAAATTCCTGCTAAGCTTATACCAGTCCATTTTCATTCCTTTTAACACTCAGTGCCTAAAAAGTAACTATTAATAATGACCGTTATATAATCAGTTCAACAAACATTTATTGAACGCCAACTGTGTACTCAAGAAATCCTTAGGGCTTTAAGTTGGAGTATCACAAAGACTCAGTTATGATTCCCCAAGGGGCCTGTGAAACAGATTTTTAATAGGGTTACCAGATTTAGCAAATATCCTGCAATATGCTTTACCACAAGGCACTCAGTTTAAACAGCATTTTGGAGAAATAACAAATAATTGGTTAGTATAAGTATGTACCATACAAATACGTATTTGTACTAAAAAAATTTTCATTGTGTATCTGAAATTCTGATTTGACTAGGGGTCCCATATTATATCTGGAAGCTCTATTTTTAAAGGATTTTTTAATAGGACCTCAAGGTTTTTGATATTGCTATTTTGTATATCCCCTTACCTCCAAAGTTAGAACAGAGAGAAATTGATTCACTAGAGGCTTAGCTAGTAGAGTTCAAATTAATCAAAATGTTATTTATACATGTAAAATCAAGCTTTTTCAACTAATTTATAGAAGTCATCCTTTTTCCTTTTTTATGTTCAACAGGTGGCATAGAATAGAGATTTTTTGACTTTTATTACTAAAATAATTAAAATCCTAAACTATTTAAGTGTAATTCTAAAATAACTCATAAACATAAGAATCCCTACCCCAGTAGCTCATTGATTTATTAAAAGTAAAGAAAAAAACTACCTAGAATAATTCATGAGCATTGTACGCTGCACCAAGGGCTGTATTAGAGAGCCGAGGAGAATGCACCCATGAACGCGCCCAAGGAGTAAGAGTGACAGCCGACTATGCCTCTGTCCTTGCAGAGCAGAGACACTCAGAAGTGGACCCTTGCCTCCAGTGTCCACCCCAGAGCACAGAGCACTCGCTCAGCATGGTGTCTGCATAGTAGGAAAAGTTAGAACTTCCAAAGCACACAACTATTATCTCCAAGGGTAACTGCTGGTTAATCCTTTATTAAATGCAATCTAGGTGCTAAGGGAGCTAAGGCCCAGTGACTTCCCTCCTGAAGTTCAAAGTGGGATCACCAAAAGTAGACATGGTGTATACAGACAGAATAGGAATGGGTCAAGATAACGGCTATAACAGCAGCTCCTCTGTTACAAGCCTACTACGTGCCAGACACGTTGCTAAGTGCTTCCCATGACTTGTTTACTCTCACAAGGACCCTTTGAGGATACCCATGTTCTTTGGAGGCCAAAAGAGGGAAAGAACTCCTCAGAAAACTGGGTCTTTCAGTGCCATGAGTATATGATTCTCCTTCCTGGGCCATTCATTTGATTTGTCTAGTCCAATGCAAATTGTATGTTGATGTGATTAGATTGCAGTGGCTTTATAATGTGTTTGGTTATTTGATACTACAGAATGCTATTTTAATTTACTGCAGAAAAAGGCAATGTAATAAATAACGTTCAACTTTTTCTAGAGGAAAATAATACTGCATGGACACTCAAATATTAAATATATATTAAATATTCACTCATCATATATTAAAATCTGTGCCAAATGAGGAGTTAAATATAATCTAAATAGTGAAATCTTGAAGGACATAAAACTAGACACTCAGAAGCTATAAAAGAAAAAATGAGCCTACTAGACATTATATGAATTTAAAATGTATCTGTGGCAAAGGAAACCAAAAAACAAAACCCACAGACAAAAAATGCATTTACAAAATTATCCCTAATCAAATCAAAGACAGAAAGTATAGCTACAATATGCAAAGAGCTCTTGCAAATTAAATAGAAGGGGACACACACCTTAAAATATTCACAGAATAGTAACCCAATAGGCTAAGCAAAGCTATCACAACATGTTCAAATTCACTAGTAGTTAAAGCGACTCAAACTAAAATAATAAAACAATGTCAGACAGGCAAAAAGATAAATGATATTACATCTTCTTAAATGGATGTTGACTGATCCTGCAATATGCTTTACTACAGTAATTCTGCTCCTGAGAACATGTACCATGGATATACATGGATATACAGGCACATTGACTGTAATATTATTTGTAGTTACATATACACAAGTGAAAACATAGAGAATGTTGTACATAAGAAGGGTGCTCTATTCAATTAGCAATGCAAGAATGATTTTGTGGAATACCACACAGACATGAAGAATGAAATAGAGCTCTGCCAGTCCATTTGCAGAATTTATACAAGAAATTGTTTAATATGCAGCACACAAAACATAAACAAAAGCAAAAACTAGCAGGCAACCACAAATAATAGACATTCTGCAGGGAAAGGGGAGGAAGAGAGACCAAAATAGGGGAGAAAAGAGCACAAGGGACTATGGTGAATCGGTGGTGGGAAACCTGCAGGGATACACAATAATGTAAAGGATATAAATTAAATAATCAAATACTGTTAGAAAAAGAAATTGTTTGATATGAAGATAAGATGTAGAAAAATGTGTTATATAGCTCACTTTTGTGAGATATATCTCTTCAATTGTGTGTAATTTGTGTTATTTTGGCCATGAAGAAAAATATGAGGTTTCGAACTTGGTGGTATAGATAAGAAGGGTAGAGTGGACAGAGAGATGGGAAACACATGATGCGGAAGGGGAGACAGCCATGTAAAAAGAGAAAAATACAGATCTCACTAAAGAAAAATTCCATGTATGTATATATTTTTCTTTAAGAAAAGTCTGAGAAACTTTTCCCTGCAATTTCTTTTCTGTGTAGTCCCAAAGGTAGTCAATGTTACAACTACTTCTGGTAAGTGCAGTGGCCAGCATGTGTGAAGGCAAGTTCTCTTGCTGAGGAAGAAAATTCCAATTGCTCTGAAGTGAAACTTACACTGGATTGCAGAGACCGTGGCTTTGCATAAGACCATGAAAATTCAGAGGGTGTGTTACCTTTAAATAATGCTTTTCAAAGCTTAACTGCTAGTTAGCAAGAATTGCTAGTTAGAATGAGAAGTTCCCTGACAGCAGACATTCTCAATGCAACCCCTCTTTGGGTCCCATCATAAATTATGGGATGATTTGAGGATTGTTCCCCTTTGCCTCTGTGCCAAAATTGCTCTGACCCCAGCTTTCTGCCTTTTTCAGTCTTCCACCTGCCATCTTAGACTTCTAGAAACTGTGTGAACTGTTTCTGAAGTAAAACTAAAGTAAGTACATATATCCTGGAAGAGTTTGAGGATGTGTGTGTGATGCGTATGTCATATGGCACTTGCAATGAACAGGAAACTTCCCACTAACCGTTGCTGCAGCCAACAAGGGCGTCTACACAACAGAGAATCAGCCCAATACAAGATGCAGGATGCAGCCTTCTTCGTCACTCCAGGAAAATAGATGACAATCCCCTTAGCTGAGGCTTTAGCCGTGGGTGTGGAAAAGCCAGCCTGATTATCCAAGCCATGTGAGGATTTTGAAGGGGAGTTGAGATAGTTCCTTTTTAAGGATTTGTCAAGTCCAGAAGAAGAGGAGTTTGGGGAGGTGAGAGATCCTTGCCCATCCCCAGCAAGGATCTCTCACCTCCCCAGACCTCCTCTTCTGATAAGTCTGGTGAAGTCTGTTAAGTCTGCCAGGCTTGACGGTGGTACAGGGTGAGCAAGGACTTGGAGATGTGGGACTTGAATACAGGAGGAAGGTCAAGTTTGAGAGAAGTAAAAACAGAAGCCTAAATCTCTGAGCGTGAATATTGCCTCCTTTAGAAATGGATGGAGGACGGAAAGTATGAGAAAGATAAAGGTGTTAGGAGAGGTGGGAGAGGGAAGCAGGAGGTAGGAAGGGGACGATGTCTGTCACAAAACCAGGGTACCTGAAAGCTTGATCAGAACTGG
Source organism: Scalopus aquaticus (assembly GCA_004024925.1). NCBI lineage: Eukaryota > Metazoa > Chordata > Mammalia > Eulipotyphla > Talpidae > Scalopus > Scalopus aquaticus. The sequence continues at coordinate 81,036 of PVIJ01003951.1, read as the reverse complement.
GGCACGCGGCATAGACGCTGGAGAGGCTCGGGTGTGGTGGGAAGTGCCTAGAGGAGAGCTTGTTGGGAGAGTCATCGGTTTGAAAGTCAGGTTTTGATATTTTGAGGAGCTGTTGGTAAAGAAGCAGAGGAGTAAATATAAGGCTGCGTTTTAGAAATGTTCATGGTGAAGGGTGGGGGCGGGAGAGTGGGAGCGGGGTAAGTGGCGGCGGGTCGGGGCTGGCAGGAATGAAGCTGTGTGCAAGGGCAGAGAGACACAAGCCCGTGATGAGGGTAAAGGACTTTGGGTGCTTTGCTGGTGGGGCTGGTGTGGAGACACACGGCTGAGGAAGGGTATGTTTATAATGGAATGGACAGTAAAGAGTTTTTATGTTTTGACAAAAAAAATGGAAGGTAAAGAAACGGTTGTAATTTCCCTCACTGATCACAAGTGCGTTGTGTGGTTTCAGCATTTATGACCCTGTGGTTCTGTGGTACCTTGATTTTATTACAATTTTCTTCATCTAGTCACCCCATACACACATTTCTTATGAAGTAGCATTAAACTTGGAACTTACTATGGGGAAAGATCTCTTAGTGAGATTATTCTTAGTTATTTTAAATTATCCTTGCTGCTGGGAATAGGATTCATCTTTATTATTTTCTGACAGGGTACTGCTGATAACAAAGCGCCTGCTTTTTGTGTATTTCCTCAGCATCTGAATACTTGCTAAGCTCTTACTGTTTCTAACAGGTTCTTAGTTAATTTGGTGCCTGTGCCCTGGGAATTATGGCTTTAGGTATGTGGGGGCGGGGAAGCCCTGGCTAACTCAGTGAGAGGATTCCTTGTTTTCCGCTTTGGGGTTCAGATGATGCTTGTTTCTGATGTCTTAACTCCATGGGTCTGTTTCCAAGGCGGTCTTGGCAGCACGGCAGATTGCTCTGAGCGCAAATCTCTCACAGCCACACACTCATTGTGTGATTTAAACCCTGTGAACTGAGCCTCACCGAGCCTGCTCTGTCCTGGGGAAGTGGAGAAATGTATTTGCCATGTGGGATATTCGGGTTAAGTGAGACCCTGCGTGTGGAACACCTCCTTGGGAGTTCGTGCAAAGAATGAACTCTATAAATGTTAAGTATTGTTATTTTAAAATTTGAGATGCCATTGACCTATAAGGTCATATTAGTTAAGGTGGCGACGTTGGCAACATAATGATTAAATATTTGTATATGTTGCCACATGATCGCCACAGTAAGTCTAGTCACCATCCATCACCACACAGTTACAACATTTTATTTCTTGAGATGAGAACTTTTAAGATCTACTCTCTTACCAACTTTCAAATATATAATACAATATTATTCACTGTGGCCCCATGCAGGGCTTATGCATTTATAACTGGAAGCTTGTACCCTTTGACCACCTTCACCTGTTGCTCCTGTCCTTGCCCTGCCCGCCCTCCCTTGGCCTCTGGCAACGGCCATCTGTCTTCTGTATCTATGAGTTTGTTGTTTTGTACATTTTGCATCTATATAGATCATGTACAGCTTGGGTGTTTGTCTCTCTCTCTTTGACTTATTTTCCTTAATAAAATGCCCTCGAGCTCCATCCACGCTGTTGCAAATGGCAGGATTTCCTTCTTTTTTGTGGCTGAATAACATTCCTCTGCGTGCCTGTGTGTATGCCACATTTTCTTTATCTTTTATTATTTTAGAAATTATTACTACATAGGAGCTACTTCTTCCTTCCTGGCCCAGCTGAGCTGTCTCAGAACCCAGCAGTGCTTTGCTTATGGGTAACTCTGCCAGGACTATGGCAGGTACTTGAGATACGCCGCTAGTTTTCAGTCTGGAAGCATCTCTTTGTTTCTCTGTATTTTTTATGTCTTTAAACAAGGAAGGTGGCTTTCATGTTAACCCAAAAGTCAATAAGAAATTCTGAGCTGGAAAGAAAGACATGGCATCGATATGTCTTCTCTGGTTCTTCCCATATTTATTTAGTTACAAGTCCCAGGAGCCCCTTCTCAAGTCTCTAGCATTTCCCTTTTCCTTCCCATTGTCTCACATCTGGACTCAGCTTGCACTGGAATCTGTAAGTTCAAATCAAGAAAGATCAAAACAGATCTATCTCTCCTCTCTCACTGCCCTGACCAAGACCTTGCACCAGGGAGCTCCTTCCAAAGCACAGAAAAAAATCGTATTTTTCTTTTAAAAAAATCCCATTTGTGTCTGCATTGCTTAGAGGATCCTGATCGAACTCCAAAAACTATCATTCAAGACTCTACCTTCCCATCACAAGTGGCTCTTCCAGTCACATTCCCAGTCACTATGAACCCTCAGCCCTCTTCCTCAACACCCCTCACCATGGCTAAAGCCGTTGGCACCTTCGCCTCTTCACACGCCAGTTACTCCCCACCCACAAATGAAACCCGTGCTTTTCTGTTCCATGTGCACTCACACTCTTCCTGCAGCCTAAAGCCTTTCCCCATCCCACCTCCATCTTTTCAAATCCTGTTCATCATCACACACCATGCCTTCACGACACCCTTCTTGTCTTTTTCCCACTCTCTCTCGGAAATCAGAATGAATCATTTTGTTGACATGTTCTGAGCTGGTACTTGTTTCCTTACTTTGGGTTCACCTTTCTTCATAGAAATAGTCAATCTTTGCAAGCTGAGTGTTTTTCAAGCCCAAGATGGTGCCTAAAGCCTCTGGGTAAGCCCCGGAGGGCCTCCACCTCAGCCTGTATTTGCTTGTCTCTCACCTACTCCCCACCGGCCCCCTCGTTGCCACCTTAGTTTACCACTGTATCCCAAGTGCATGACGTGAGGCCTGGACCATAGTAAGTGCTCAATAAAAGCTCATGGAACCAAATGGTAGCCCTTCCAGTTTACTGACTTCTTTGACCTCGTGCTTTGGGGCTCCTGTCTCCTTCGTCAGCCACCACTGTCACTCGCAGCTGCCTGCTTCACCTCTGGCTCTGGAACTCCAAAATGCCCTCCAGTCACCAAAACTTTCCATCTTTTGGCAGGCTTCAACCCCATCGCAGTGACGGATGGCCCCTGACCTCCCCCTATTCTTCCAGTCGGTCCCCCTCTGACTTCCCTCACCTCCCTTCCCAGCTCAACATTCTGTTCTGTTCTTTCCAGAGCCCTGGCTAGGGTGGGGTCACAGGGGCACAGAAATGTAGAGGGCACCACATTTTTCTCCCACCACCTCTCTGGTCTCTGTTGGAAGCCTCACCCTGGCCCCAGGCCAGCCCCCTTGGCAGTCGCAGAGATGGATGGAGTGAGAGGCCCGAGGTCAAGGGCTGGGAGCGCACCAGCCAGGGGACCTTTTGTGCACAGGGCTGCCCCTCCCCCGCCAAGAGCAGCTTCCATTGAAGAGGAGGCGAGTTTCACGCTGCTTGCCCCAGGCGCCAAAACTGCTAGTTAGGGCTCTGGTTGGTCCTCCTCCCTTCACCCCTTGACACTGTGCCAATGTCCATGCTGCTTTCCCTGCTTCAGAGCTAAGCAGGCCCTGCCACTAGGCTTCCCGAAACCACCACCATGTCCAGCTGCCACCTTGGTGGATGCTTGATGGCGCTCAGTCACCTTTTTAACTGCTGTATGTTGAATCTTGGGTAATATTTGCATTGGGGGGTGTTTGCGTTGCAGGGCACATCTTTCTTTGTCACACAAACATAGTAGGTAGACAGACAGAAAGAAAGAAAGAAGGAATCTGGGGCTGGGTTTTATAGGATGATAGAAGAGGCAACACGTCTCTTTGCCTCTCTAAGCCTCTGTTACTGCATCTGTAAAATGGGAATAATAGTGTCTACCCTACCACCTAGTTGTCCTCAGGAGTCAAGGACATGGCGCCGCGGCAGAGAACCCGAGACATACAACATGCACCCCATAGATGATGTGGGTTTCCTTCCCTGAACTTGGGATTTTCCTCTGTATTTTCTCTTTCCAAGACTGCTGAGGATCCGCTAAGAACACTGGTGAACACACCTGCTATGTAGTTTAACGAACATTAGCGGGGGCCACCAAGGGCCCGGGCAGCAGCCCTCTCCCCTCAGTGTCCCCTACTGCACGGCTCCCCTTGCCCCATCTGTGATCCGAAAGGCTGAAGGGCTCCTAAGAAAATTTCCTTTTCAGGATCTAGAAACTCAAAACTTTTTGAGCTGGTGCCAAGAATGTTCACTGTAATCAACTGTGTCTATCTTAAAGAGGCAAGCCTTGGGTTTCAGATTCTGCCAGAGTGTGGGTTCCCTCCCCAAGTGTGGTGGGAGCTTTAAGTGCAGATGAAATCAAAGCCAGTTCTTTCTTCCTATCAGTGGGTTTTAAAATCTCAGGGGCATTTTTAGCCATGTTTTTGAAATTGCTACCAATTCTAAGGTCAAAATTGCAAAAAGTGAGGTTGCTATAAAGTCCTTTACTCACTTTTACTCTAATGTATTTCTTTTTCCAAGGCCCAGCATTCTATGTGCATGTTCATTCTATGTTGTTTCCAGCTGACTTACTCTTTAGAAAAGTCATAGCCACAGGAAATGCTTGCACTGGAAGTGACTTGGGCACTACAATAGCAAGGATCCTGCTCTCTTAGCCCCTAAAGAAAGTTGCCCAGTGGACTCACCACCCCAAGATGCCAGTCTCTGCTCCCTGCATCCGGAGAGACCTGATCATGTTAAACTTTTTTTTTTCCTTCAGAAAATGGTGCTGTTTTAAGTTATCTCAGTATTTTCAGAACAAAGTGTTTTAATTTCAAGGAGGCCCCAACTTTTGGGGGTTTTTCTTTCATGCTTAGTACTTCTGCTGTCAAGTCTAAAAAAAAAAAACCCTGGTCCCAAACAGTTCCACTATTTTTTCCATGACGTGCCTACATTTCACATTGAAGTCTGTGGCCCATTTTGAATTAATTTTTGTACAAGGTGTGAGTGTGAGACTTCGGTCAAGCCCATTCTTCTGCCTGTGGACATCCAGTTGCTCCAGCATTGCTTGTTAAAGCGACTGTGTTACCTCCGTTGGACTTCTCTTGCACTTTTGCCCAAACAGTTGGACACATTGATGTGAACCTGTTCCCGAGTTTTCTATTCTGTTCCATTGATCTATCCTTCATCCAGTATCCTACTATCTTGATTACTATAGGTGGATGGCAACTCTTAACATCAGAGTGAGTGGTTCCTCTCACTTTTTTCCCCCCAAGATTATTATAGCTACTGTAGGGACTATAACCTCATATAAATTTTAGAATAGGGGCCTCCCTGGGGGCACAGGGCTTAAGTCTCAGCCTATGAAGCTATCGCCAGCCACTGCGGCATGAGTTCGATCCCTGGCCAGGGAACTGACCCACAGGGCGCAGCAGACCTCTCCTGTCTCCCCGCTGCTCCCCTCAGCAGTGTACTTCAGTAGATCTGCCTGTTTTGCTCCCCACTGTCTCTGGTGAATCCTCTCACCACCATCCCCCCCACCTCTGGCATACACCCCAGTTCTTGTATGCATACATAAAATAAATCTTTAAAAAAATAAATTTTAGAATAGGCTTGTCTATGTCTACCTAGATCTTGGCTGGCAGTGGGAATTGCATGAAACCTATACATCAGTTCAGGGAGAATTTACTATGGTGCATCTTCCAGTCCACGAACACAATATATCCCTCCATTTGTTTAGGTGCCTTTTGATTTCCTTCATCAATGTTTTGTAATTCTAAGCATACAAGTCCTAGATATGTTAAGATTTATACCTATTTAACTGTCCTTAAAGGGACTGTAAATTCTATTGATTTTCATTTTGTTTTCCAGATGTTATCATTAGCATAGGTAATACAACTGATGTCTATCTTTCCATCTTTCATCCTACCACCTTGGTGAATTCATTGATAAGTTCTAGTTCTCTATGTTTAAAAAACTTTGAGAGTTTCCCCTTGATTTATGGATTACTGAGATGTTTAATTATTTAATTAATGAATTATTGAATGAATTATTTAATGAATTATTATTGAATGAATTATTTAATTAATTCAAATGGTATTGAGGTTTTTTCTTTGTTGACTTTCTGTTCTTGATTTCTAGTTTGAGTCCATTGCAATGAGGGGGACATACTCTAAGCAACTGCATTTTTAAAAATATCTCATAGTGTGTGGAAACTGTGAGAAATAGCGCTTCCCCACTATTTGAGGTATGTGGGGAGCAGGATATTTCATGAAGAGATGAGCAGGGGGCTTATCACTTCTTGAGCAGCTGGGTTCCGCTTGGAGTGCTTTACTATACAAACTCCATCTGATCCTCCCTGCAACCCTTGAGATCACGACTATTATTAACCTTATTCAAATATGGGATACCTGAGCCAAGGACTTTAAGTGACTTGCCTGTTTTCGCTTGTCTAAGATGGAATTTGAAGTTGGATCCTTTATCTCCCAAGTTTCTTCCACTAGAAAGTTACAGATGAGGAACTGATAACAACTTGAAGGGTGATACAGGAGCACGTCCTAGAAAAGCAAGCCAGTTGCCCTTCCTCGGGTGTCGTTTCTCTGCTGTGTTTGTCTCCCTTTGTCAATTTGATATTCCTTTTTTCCCCGTCTTTAGTGTATTATTTTACTGAGGTAACGCTGGATTACACTGTGATTCAGAGGTACAGGTTCACACCTCTTTAGATGTATGTCACCACACCACACCCACCACCAGAGCCCCCATAATCCTCCACCATAGTCCATTGTGCTCCCTTGCCCCTTAGCTCCCCTCGCCCATAGCCTTAAGCCCATCCCGGACCTGCCGACTTCTCAGGTGATTTGTGTATACCTTAAAGTCCGAACAGCACGAGTCCTCTTCTTTACCTCGTTTTCTGTCTCCTCAAAATGACATCTTATTCATCTAGGGTTATCGCATTCAGCAAACAAAAATACAGGATTCCCAGTTAAATTTGAATTTCAGATAAACAACAAATAATACTTAGTGTATGCCTTTCCCATGCTGTATCAGCATACTATATATTATTTACATACTGTATTTTATTTGACAAACTTATATTCACTCAGACTCAACGGTTGATATTACAAAGAGACTTATCTCCAGACTTGAACAGCCTAGATGCTATTTCCCATGGGTACGTGCTGGGCAAAAAGCATGTTCACAAGAGGAGGGTTGTGTGCGTGTGTGCACAGGAGCTTCAGATGATACACAATGGAAGAGTCCTCGTCAATTTCAGCTTTGAACAGGTCTATACTATAACTGTTAGGTACTGGGATAGCTAACTTTGTAGACTAAGTTTGTAACTAAGATGATGCAGCTCTGTATGTGGGATAAACCCAAGGTAATCATTATATTCTCTGCATTTGCTGAAACGCAACAGAAATAAAAAAAAAAACATAAAAACTTCCTTTGCTTTCTGTGACCCTGGCTCTCAAACTAGGCCACACGCTGGGATCGACTGAGGAGCTGGAAAATTACTGATGCCTTGGTCCCACCCCCGGAGATTTTAATTTAATTGATATAAGGTGCAGAAGGGGCTTTGGGTTTCATAAAAATCCCTAAGGGATTCTGGAGTTCAGCAATGAGTAAAGCAATAGGGTTTGTTGGCCTTGTGTTCCCAAACCAGTGACATCAATGTCACCTGGGAAATTGGTAGAAATGAAGAATCTCAGACCCCACTCCAGGCTACTCTATCAGGAATTTCTGATGGGGATTGATTATGGATTCAATATTCTCAGTAGCAGGGGCACAGAAATATATGTGTCATACTAAATGAAGTCATAGATAAAATATGGCAGGCTTGCAAAATGCCTTCACTGCTTTTTTACTACATACTTTCACTTTTACATGCACACTCATACAAGTCTCCTGCAATGGGAAAGAGAATAGCATCAAAGGTTAGAGAGGGAAAGGATAAAGACCAAACAAAATTCAATTTAAAATATGAGGTCGGATATAAATGAAAACTGATTTGGAAGAGTAATGCTTAGTAGAAGACGGACAAGAGGAGCTGGGAGCAAACCTTGTTTACATGATGGGGTAAGTTGTCGAATTTGCCCCCAGAACTGGTCAGTTTCTACAAATCAATGTCTTAGCCATTTCATCCATGTCACCTTTTGGGCCAGGACCTGTTCTGAATGAACTTAAGGAACTCTGGGGCCTAGTTCCCAATTTTTAAAGATTTATTTATTTATGCATACAAGAGCTGGGGTGTAGGCCAGAGGCGTGGGGGGTGAGGGGATTCACCAGAGACAGAGTGGGGAGCAGAACAGGCAGATCTACTGAAGTACACTGCTGAGAGGGGCAGCGGGCGAGGCAGGAGAGGTCTGCTGCGCCATGTGGGAAGCTCCCTGAGCCGGGGATTGAACTCTGCTACAGTGGCTGGCGATAGCTTCATAGGCTGAGACTTAACCCCTTCGTGTGCTTAAGAGATTTTACGCCAGTCTCTGACTGTAGTTACAGTAGAGGAGTCTCTTTATGCCTGTAATCTAGGTTGCTCAGGGAAGTATCCCTGCTTGGTATTCCCAGCTCTTCCCATCCCCGCTGAACAATGGCCACAGTGAGGACGGCAGGACTTCTCAACTCCAAGTGTTGCTGGAGCCAGAGGGAACCTGAGTCTGGGACTAGTGATCCTTAGATCTTGTGTGGTGAGGAGGAAAGACCAGGGAAGGACATGATGGCGGCAGCTATTTCTTTTAATACTCGCGCCACCCAACACATAGGCATGCTTTTGTCCTTAAAACTTGGTGACTCTGAGTATTAAAACCTGTTTTATGCCGTTTACATGACAAATTTAGGCTTTGATATGATTTTTATGAGTCGTAGACAGGGAGCAACGTCTTTGTTAACATTGGGCTTGTGGGAGGCTCCCTCTGAGAGTTTCTACGAAGAAGACAATGTAGGCAGTGGAAACTTCCGGCTAGCATAAACTCACTTTATAGACCAGGAAATCGGGCCTATCAATCATCAGTTATTTGAAGATCAAGTTCTTAACCATGTCCTGTCCTGTTCTGGAAATTTCTAAACTCAAATACTTTCTCTAAAACTTAACTTTCTTCGAACACATTCTTTAATTGTGAGCTAACTATATGCCTTTTATAATGCTGAAAGCCATGACACTAACGTTTTTTAAGCCACCATCAGGCCGAGAGGCATCTGCATTGAATGCTTTCCCTTCGGTTCATGGCGGACATGCCCATCACCTAGGAGCAGTGGTGAGCCTTGGAAGGGAATTGCTGCAAAGCCCTCTACAATAGTGTGATGAAAGGTGTTTCTTATAACTGTGACATCCTATGCTAGCTGTTCGAACCAAGTCTGATGAACCCCGAATTCTGAGATTGTAGCAGCGGACCCCACATCAATGACTTTCTCATTTGTGTGGGGTAAAATATGGTCTGACTCTTGGCCCATGGTCCTCAGAATTGTAATCTCGAAATCCTTTCCACCCATCTTAGAGGCACACTTTTGGGAACTCCTTTTATCATCAGCAGGAGGGGGTGGGTTGAAAGTCGCGTCTGTACGTGTTTTCTGTGCTAATCTGAGAGCTGGACTCAACTCCAGGACTTGGGTCACTTACACACAGAGATCTCATTGTGAAGGAGGAGGAAAATGGCAGCTCCTCAGCTGCACTTTGAAATTCTGCATTAAAAAAAAACACTAAGTATTCATAAGCCTCTTATTTAATGAATGAATCCCTTTGTACTTACATCCTTCACAACTCAGGGAACAAATAGGGTTTAGTTGCTAGAAAGTGAAAACTTCAAGCTCATCAGAATGGGGGAAATAGTGGGCAATTTAGATGAACAGTGGAAATGGCTCCATCCCAACTTCTTGGTACCTGCTCCTTAAGGGCGTGCCAACCAATGCTTTAGTTGTCAGCAGCTCTACCTCCAGTTTAGGGCATTATCAAAAAAGGCGCTGCAAAATGCCGACCGGCATGAATCTGTGCTCAGCTGGAGATGTCGTCACCTGAAATCAGGAGAAAAAGGAACAAGAACAACTAGTGAGGTTTGGTAATTGCCAATTGCCGATGAATGGCCGAACTACTTTCTGCCACGTGCCGTCATCTTGCTCCCTGCTCTTTCGTGTAAGATTGGTGTTTACTTCTCCAGAATGAGGAAACCATTGAGAAAACCGTTGCAAGTTCCAACTTTTTGAGAATACATCCAAAAGACAATTTTGAGTTGCCAGGATTTCGAAATGGAAATGGGATAAATACATTTCTGGGTTCTCCCACTGCTAAGGGTAGTTTCAAAAAGCTCTTCAATATTAATTAGTAGGCTGTGAATTCAGTTCTGTGCAATTATGATGAGCCAGGTTTTGGAGTATGAAAGAGCTAACTTATCGTATTTCTGAATTACTCATCTAGAAGCCTGAATATTTTTGTATTTCCATATTTCTCGAGTAGCACTTAATTTAATCTTAGCCCCATTTCTTTCAATAAACCATTGTTGCATCTCATAAGCAGCACAGCTTCTTCCTCTAACTCATCTCCCCGTGAAATTGGTTTAATGAAGCAGAAAGGTATGAAGCATTAGCAACAGTGGAATCCATGTGGTAGCACTTCATTTTTCAGAGGCACTCACATTTCCACCCTAATTTATAAAATCAGCACACAAATGATTTTTATCACGGCCATTACATCAGTATAAATTACTGCCTTTTCTATAACACGGCAGTTAGTCAAACTGTTGAAATGATATCTATTAGTCAAGGGACGGGGGGAGAGGTGGGAAGGAGTTAGTGAAAATGAGGGCTGATGGTTGTCTTACCGAAGCACTAATATTAATTTACCATAATGAACACCGATGGGGTTATTTTGCAAACGTACAGATGAAAATTAAATGCACAAAGTGAAGCAAATGGGTCAATTTGTTCAGGACAAAGAAGGGGACCTTCAATAAACAAACGGTGCTATATAGAGACAGACAGTGATGCAATTAGTCAGGCACTCCTGTCCAGTGGGCAGGCCTCAGCCGCCCCGGGCAGGAGCATTGTTGTTCTCTCCTGTGTGGGTGTCTTCATTTATCTCATTGTAGGAACTGTCATTCTGGTTTTGTGCCCTGCAGTCTCGCCATGTCAAACCCATCCTGCCAGAACCTCCTTGGAGAGCAATACCCACCGGCATCTCCTCTTTCCACCGCTGCCCCCGAGGTGGCTTGCCAGAACCTACTTGCCCCCCTTTCAAGCTACGCAGCTCTCAGCCAACTGACCTCGCAGATACGCGGCCCCGTTGGGTGGGGTCGGGTCAGCAGTTCCCTTTGCTCTCACTGTGAGCAGGAGTTTATGGAACAAATGGTCCACTAGTTTAGCAGTTTCTTTTGGAGGGGGGGCAGGACAGAGTAAGTTTAACTTTAAAAGAATAAGCTGTTTATGGGCTTCAGAATCAACACGTAAGCAACATGTGCATAAACTGTAAGTCATTCTTGTCCACAGAATGGTTTGGTCACTGGGTACACTCATTCACCTGGTTTTCTAGGTGGCTTTTGTGCTGTGAAACCTGTGTGACAGTCATTAAGCAGTATTGAAAATGTTCTGTAAGGAGGTTCCCTCACTTTATTACCCACTGCCCCCCCCCCATAAAGTACAGCTCTGACTAATAGCTGAACTTGAATATTACGTAAGACCTTTGGACCTGTACATCTACCCTGTTTTCTGGGTGGCTTTTTCTGCTGTGAACTCTATGTGACAGTAATTAAACAGTATTGTTTAATTAAACATTAAAAATGTTCTTCATACTGGTTTCACTATCATCTACCAGTCTAAGAGTGAGAATATGTAAAATCTTGATGGACACTTCTGAGTTCTACACTTATTCAATGATTAATTATTTATTGGGCAAGTGCTGTGTGTCAGGGTCTAGGCCAGATGCTTAGGGTATAATGGCTGATGAGCCTTCTAGTGGAGAAAGCAATTGCCAAACAAATATTTCCACGCAAAATTTATGGGTTTCCTGGGGTGGATTGTAATTCCACATTGGTTTTTGTCTATTATCCTCAGCTAGGGTATATTCAGGGAATACACATTCACTGAGTGTAGGAGTGACCTGTTTAGGTCTTGATTTCTGAAAACCAGGTACGTAGTGACTTTTACCAAATTTGGATTACTGTTGAATGGTATGGGTATGAAAGTACAATTGAGCGTTGAATTTTTAGGTCTCTACCCTGCAGTCCAATAGAGCCTGGTGTTTTCAAGGAGCAACTCTTTAGCAGTCGGGAAATAGACTTCAGTGAAATTTGGCACCTGGGAAACATCATAAATATTAGCTTGTATTGAGTGAAGTCAGTAGTTCACAAGCCCACCAACCTTAATGTTAGTAGACAAGCCAAAATTAGCGATTTTTGGTATCAAAAGTCCTTTTATAGAATTATAGAATCTAGTATATATATTTAAACAATATCTGTATCTGCTCCTGACTTTATTGCCTGTCCTCATCTAAGGAAGAGGTTCTTCCTCTTCATCCTTCCTAAGAATGATGACCTTAGGGATATAATACTGTCCTTAATTCTTCAAGTACCCTTTCTTAGTCCTAAGCAATGAGAAATATCACATCGTGGTAATAGTTTTAGACCAGGAACTGGGGAAACTTTTTGCTTAATTTCCACTGCTCCCCACGCCTCCCACCTGCTCAGAGAGTAGTTCCTAATTGATAGTGTACTTATTCAGCTGGTTTTCTTCCCCTAGTCTTCATATTCTCTTATAATATCATCTTTTCCTAATCTTGGTTTTTAAATTTTTGATTTATGGTTTGCTATTGTGTTATCTGTTGTTGCTCTTGGTCTTTATGAAGAGTGTATCCTCTCTGACTGATTCTTCGGGCCTGATATTGAACTCCAGTTGAAACTCTCCTCTTGGCTGTTCCCCTTTGCCCATAATTCAAATTTCCCAGCTCCCACAATGGGGTGCTTGTTCAGCTTATTTCTTCCCTAGGATTGAACCCTGTTCACCGTCTCAGATGTTCTTTCTTCTACCCCTGCTTTGATTGAGTTACCCTCCTTCTCATCACTGGACAGTTATACAAAAAGTCTAGTATAACAACATATTCGGTATGTGAATCCATGTTCCTGGAGAGCTCTAGACTGCGGACAAGGAACATAAATGGCACCTGCACAGCCCTGCTCTTTCTCTCCCTCACTACACCCATACACGCGCGTACACGCGTTCATATTTGTTGAATACTTAATATATGCCAAGCAATCTGGTGAGTAGTTTATGTACCTTAGCCCAGGTTCCCCATTTGTAAAAGAAGAACAATGATAGAACTTCCCTGACAAGGTTGTGACAAGGATTTTAGCGCAAACGAAAGAAATGATACAACCCTTGGGCCATTGCCTCGCACAGAGTGTTTACTCGACACTCGGCAGGGGCTATGATATGCCATTTCCTCACCCACTGCAATGACTCCTGCATCGCCCCGTGTTTCTTCCCTTCCCCCCTTCCCTACCTTCCCTTCCCTTCCCTTCATATTTGGTGAATTTATCATTTATTTTGGCTTCTGAAGGTCATCCCGTCTTTTATTTATTCAATTTTTTATGTCCTCTGATTTTATTTTTTTGGAGGTTTTTTTATTATTATTGTTATTTATATCTTTTACATTATTGTGTATTCCCTGTGGGTTCCCCACCACCAGTTCACCCGTGAACCATCACCATAGTCCCTTGTGCTCTTTTCTCCCCCGCTTTGAGCCATTATCCTTCCCCTCCCTTGCTGAATGTCTCTCTCTGATTTGGTTCCCCTATATTCCTGTTATAACACCCTGACTTTTAAACACCAGGTGAATAGGCATTCACTTTGGTCATCATATTTTCAGTGTTAAAATATTTTTTATTAGCAGCTTTATTGAGATATAATCAGATATGATTCATTCAATAAAATCTGCAATTAAATGGTTTTTAGTATAGTCACAGTTTTATTAATCCACTTGGATTGTCGTAACAAAATACCATAGACTGCACAGCTTAAAGAACAGAAATTTATTTTCTCACACTTCTGGAGACTAGCGGTCCAGATCAGGTGCTGGCTGACTCAGTTTCCAGGGCGACCTCTCTTCCTGGCTTGTAGAAGGTGACCTTCTCTGTTTTCAAATAATAGAGGGAGAGTAAGCAAGCACTCTGGTGACTTTTCTTATAAGGGCACTAATCTGATCAGATCAAGGCCCAATGCTTATGACTTCATTTAACCTTAATTACCTCCTGATAGATCCCATCTGCAACTGCAAATTGGGGTTTAGGGTTTCAACATATGAACTTTAGGGGAACACAGTTTAGTCCTTGGCATTTATGAAAACATCACCAGTCAATTTTGGAACATATTCATCAATCCAATAAGAAACTGCTTGTCTTTACCAGTCACTCCCTATTAGTGCCCAAGCCCCTCAAACCCTAGGCAACCACTAATCTACTTTATGTCTCTATAGGTTTATCTATTTTGGACATTTCATAGGAATTGAAACATAAAATATGTACTCTTTTTGTGACTTCCTTCTTTTATTTTAGATAATTTTTCCACGTTCATCAATGCTAGAGTATACATCAGTACTTTATTCTGCTTTATTTCTGAATAATACTTCATTGCAGATATAACATGCCACATTTCATTTATCTGTACATTAATTGATAAACATTTGTGTTGTTTATACTTCCTGGCTATTATGAATAGTGCTGCTGAGAATCTTGGTGTACAGATTTTTGTATAAGCGTATGCTTTTATTTATCTTGAGCATATATCTAGGAATGGAATTGTGGGTCATATGGAATCTATACGTTTAACCTTTTGAGGAACTGCCCACTGTTTTCCATAGCAACTGTGAGATTTTGCATTCCAATCAGCAATATATGAGGATTACAATTTCTCCACATTTGTTATTATCTGTCTTTTTCATTATAACCATCCTAGTGTGTATGAAGTGGTATCTCATTATGGTTTTGATTTGCATTTCCCTTATGACTAATGATGTTGAATATTTTTATGTGCTTATTGGACATCTTTTTTTGTATCGTGTTTGGATAGATGTCTATTCAAATCCTTTGCTCATTTTTAATTGGGTTATTTATATTTGTATAGTTAAGCTGTACATGTTTTTAAATGTATTCTGAAAACTAGACAATTATGAGAAATTATTTGCAAGTATTTTTGGACTATCATGAGAAATGATTTGCAAATATTTGTCTCCCGGTCTGTAAATTCTTTTTGTTCTCTTGATAGTGCCCCTGAAATCCAAAGTTTTAAAATGTTGATTGTTTATCCATTTAATCCTTTTTCCCCTTTGGCTATATGTGCTTTTGGTATCAGGTCTTAAGAAACCATTGCCTAATCCAAATGCATGATAAGCCACCTTTTTTTTCCTAGCAAGAGTTTTACAAAATTCTGGCTCTTATATTTAAAATTATGATCCATTTTGAGTTAGTTTAAATATATGGTGTGAGCTGGAGGTCCAGGTTCATTCTTTTGCATGTGGATATCCGGCTGTCCCAGCACCAGGTGTTTAAAAGACTAGTCTTGCCCACTGAATTGTCTTGGTACTCTTACAGAAAATCAAACAGATGTATGGTTTTATTTCTGGATTCCCAATTCTCTTCTATTCACCTATATATCTTTCTTTATGTGAATGTGATACCCTATCAATTAGTGTGGCTTTGTAGAAAGTTGGGGAGTGTGAGTCCTCTGACTTTGTTCTTTTTCAAGACTGGTTTGGCTAATCTGGGTTCCTTGCATTTTCATATGAATTTTAGCAATGGTAAGTCAATTTATGTAAAGAAGCTGGCTAAATTTTGACAGGGATCGCATTGAGTCTCTAGGTCAACTTTAACATCTTAGTAATATTTATGGTTTCAACTCATGAATATAGGTTGTCTTTACATTCAAGAATGCTCACAAAATATTAGCAAGTCAAATACAGTAATACATGAAAAATGCATACCATAAGAAAGTATTTTATCCCAGGAATGCAAGGTTGGTTCAACATACAAAAACTAATCATTCTAATAAAGGGAAAAAATTATCTTCATTGACACAGGGTAACCACTAAGAATAAAAACTGAAAAATGAGCAGAAAATAGCTTAAAGGGAATAAAAAATGGTACATTAGAAGAAAATAATCACAACAGAAGCAGTAATGGAGGAAATAAGGGGTGTAAACAGGTATAAGGCACAGAAAATGAGTAATGAAATGGCCTAAGTACTTTCCTATGAGTAACTATTTTAGATAAAATGGGTTAAACTTTCTAAGTGAAAGATATACATTGGTAGAATGGATAAAAATGATCCAGCTATCCATCTACAGGAGATTAACTTTAGATCCAAAGATACAAATAGGTTGAAAGTAAAGGGAAGGGCAGGGATATTCCATGCAAATAGTAACCAAAAGAGCTGTGTGGCTATACTAAATATCAGGCCAAATAGACTTTAAGACAAAAATTGTTACAAGAGACAAATGATGACATTATATATTGTTCAAAGGATCAGTTCATCATGGTGATAGAACAACTATAAATGTATAGATAGATAGATAGATAGATAGATAGATAGATAGATAGATAGGATTAACAACTAAGCCCCAAATATATGAAGGAATAACTGACATAATTCAAGGAAATAACAGACTTCTGTGCAATAATAGTTGGAGATTTAAACATCCCACTTCAAATAATGTGTAGAACAATAGACACAGATAAATGAGGAAATAGGGGACTTGAACGGCACTATAATTAGATTTAACAGAAATATATAGAACATACCACCCCAAAACAGGAGAATACAAATTCTTTTCAAGTATTTCATGGAACTTTCTCCGGGATAGACTGTATGTCATGTCATAAAACAAGTTTCAATAATTAAGACTTTTGAAATCATATAAAGAGTCTTCTATCACCACAGTGGAACAAAACCAGAAATCAGTGACAGTAGGAAAACACATTTTTTATGTGGAATTTAAACAACACGTCCATAAACATTGGTTTGAAGAATAAATTACAAATAAAATTAGAAAATAATTTGAGATGAGTGAAAACAAAAATACAAGATAGCAACATGTATGGGATGTGATAAAAGTGGTACTCAAAAGAAAATTTACGGTTTTAAATGCTTATATTATTAAAGAAGAAAGATTCCCAAATCAGTAACCCAACTTTACACTTTAAGGAACTAGAAGAAGAGCATGATAAACCAAAGGCTACTAGAAGCAAGGAAAAAATAAAGATTAGAGAGAATTAAAGTATCAGTAGAAAAGCAACAGAGAATCAACAAAAACAAAAGTTTGATTTTTGAAAAGATCATCAAAAGTGACAAACCTTTTTGCTTAGACTCACCAGGAAAACAAGAGAGAAGACTCAAATTACTAAAACATTAATTAAAGTGGCATTATTACTACATACCTTACAAAAACCCCATGTGAAATCACTCGGGGCCCCAAATATACAAAACAATCTTGAAAAATAAAAATAACATTGAATGACACAAACTCCCTAATTTGAAAATGTGCTACAAAGCTTTAGTACTCAAAACAGTGTGGTACTGGCAAATGTATAGACATAAAGACTGGTAGAATAGAATTGAGAGTTCAGAAATAAATTCTTATACCTACTGTTCCTTGATTTTTGAGTATTCAATTAGGAAAAACAGTCTTTTCAGTAAATTGTGCCTGAAAAACTGAATAGCCACAGGAAAAGATTGAAGTTGTACTCCTGCTTTATACTATATATAACAATTAAATCAAAATAGATCAAAGACATAAATATAAAACAATAATATAAAACACTTAGAAGAAAACATAGGGGTAAATCTTCATGACTTTGAATTTGGCAAGGGATTCTTAGCTGTAACACTTAAACACAAGAAATGAAAAAAGACAGGTAAAATGAAATTCAACAAAATTCATAATTGTTGTGCTTTTGGGGGCACTATGATGATACTAAAAAGATAGCTGATCAAATAGGAGAAAATATTGGCAAATCACATATCTATTAATTGTCTAATGTCCATAATATATAATGAACTCTTACAACTCAACAATAAATAGACAAACTGATTAAAAAGCAGTCAAAGGACTTACGTAGACATTTCTACAGGCTGGTGGTAGGAATCTAAAATGCTATAATTGCTTTGGAAAACAAATTGGCAGTTTCTTCAAAAGGTTAAACATATAATTACCATATAACTCGAAAGTTACACTCCCAACTCTATATCCCCTAGATACTGCAAACAGGTATATAAAGTAATGCATGTATTTGTATGTTCATATCCACACTATTCTCGTTGACCTCAAGGTGGAAAACAAAACAAATGTCCCTGAACTCATGAATGGATAAACAAAATGCGGCACATCTATGCAATGGGAAAAAAAATAGTGATATACTGATACATGTTATAACATGGATGAACCTCAAAAACATGCTGTGTGAAAGAAAGCAGACAGAAAAGGTCACATATCATAGGATTCAATTTGTATGAAATATCTAAAATCAACAAATCTGTAGTGACAGAAAGCAGATTAGTGGTTTCCAGGGCGGGGAGGATGGACTAGGTAGTGACTGCTTTGTGGATATAGGGTTTCCTTTCAGAGTGATGAAAATGTGTAGGAGTTAGATAGAAGTAATGTTTGTGCAACATTGGGAACATACGAAATGCCTTTGGATTGCATAACTTAACTGCTTAATTCTATGTGATGCAAATTGTGCATAAATTTTTAAAAGTGACCGCCCTGGGTGCCATGGGGAGAATGGATTTGAAAATAGCAGGGATGGAAATGAGATGAATTAGGATACCGGTGTGGTCCAGATGAGAGATGATGATGTCATGAATTAAGGTGCTGGCAGAAAGGATGTAGAAAGGCAAGTTAATTCAAGATATTTAGGAACCAGTGAGTGCAGTACT
Organism: Scalopus aquaticus; assembly: GCA_004024925.1. Lineage (NCBI taxonomy): Eukaryota > Metazoa > Chordata > Mammalia > Eulipotyphla > Talpidae > Scalopus > Scalopus aquaticus. The sequence continues at coordinate 62,238 of PVIJ01003951.1, read as the reverse complement.
TGGTGGCCAGTGAGAAGAGGCATTGAGGATGTCTCCAGGGTTTTGAGGTGAGGCACCTAGGCAAATGGCAATACCACTGGGGTTACAGCCTGTTTTACAGATGCGAAACTGGAGAGGTCACAGCCAGCCAGTCCAGGAGCATGCCCAGCACCAGCTCTCTTCCTCTCTTGAATTCTGGTTCAGGAGTCTTTGCATATAATACAGCAAATATGAGTAGTGACTTAAAAAGAAAATCCCTGGAATATTTTCAAATAACTGCGTAATTGGCATCTTATTTGTTTTTATTTTAATACCTGTTTAGAATTACAAAGTTTTAGCCATGACCATATTCAGATGTAATTATATCTCTCCTCTCTGAGCCCTCAGTGGCCATCTCCTCCCTTTAGAAAGCTTTTTGTCCAGCACTGACAAACCTGAGAGGCCCTTCTCTTATTGACCCCCCTCCCCCAACCACATCCCAGGGAACATGCTGAAACCCCCCCGCCCCCTCCCCCACCTCTCTCTGCAGCAGTATAGTTGTGAGGGACTGAATTTCTGCTGCCTCGAGCCTTCTGGTGCTAGAATAGAGATGAGCCACTCAGCACACACCCAAGTAAAGGGATGAGTAGAAGAGGCCATGGGTTAGGTGTTGGGGGCTGGGCAGGAGGAAGAAGACAAAGCACGTGACCCTACCACGGAGGGACCTCAGTCCCAGGTGGCAGGAGGCAGTGGGGGTGGGGGTACAGCAGAACCTCAGCTGCTGGAGAGGAAGAGCCGGGATCTTTTGTCTCATAATGTATGGAAGAGTGTGTGCATGTATGTGATGATGATGATTAAATGGTACATAGTATCAGCGAAAATTGTCAGCACTGATGCTGATTAGAGATGCTGAAGAACTAATAGTAAGGAAGGAAACTGAAAAAATTGGTCTGAGTATGGAAAAGTAATACTAATTACAATCATTTATGCGAACTGCTTACCATTTATGACTAATTACCAGCCAGCACAATAACCATTAGGTGTATCATTAAATATGTGTCCGATTAACTTTGTTGTCAGTTTTATTTGTGATTAGAGCAGTAAACTCTGCGTGTATGCTCCAGCTTAATAGTTTGTTGCTCATGCAAGCTCTGCTGTCAGCCCACAATTTGAAAAAACATGATGTTAGGGCTGGCGCGTGGCAGGCTTTGAATTCCAAGCTAAGTAGTTTGTAGTTAATTTAGGAGGCGATGGGGAGCCCTTACAGAATAATCAACAGGGGAGATACATGATCAGCTGTGTACTTTAGGAATCACAGACTGACAGGCATGGAAGATTCCTTAGGCATTACTTACCCACTGGTCACCAGTCAGGGGGCGCTGGAAGCCACACTGGGGGTTCTGGAGGGATTGTCAAGAATTCAGGAAGACTAAAGGAACCATGCCTTTCTCCATAATAAAGCTGTACAAATCAACTACAATGTCAGTGTTATTTGCTTTGGGCTGGAATTAATCAAACCACGATGTTGATCAAAAGCGTTGACTGGAGGTTATGAAAGGCTGATGAACATTTTTGCATGGGAAAACAAGTTAATTGTTTTTTAACAAATGAAAAGTTCACATTAGAAAACATTTTCTATTCATGGCCCCCCCCACCCAGGTCAAAACAAAATGGGAGTCTTAGATGGTAAAAATGTTCGGAGCCTCTGTTGTAATTAAACCAATCTTTTCATTTACAGATGGGGTAAGAGAGGCCAGCAATGGATGGAACACGCCTGAGAAGAAGATGGATAAATGGATTGGGCAGTGCAAATGGAAGGTAGGTGACACCGGAGACTAGAAAACCAGCTGAGTAGCAATGGAGGTACAAACGAGAGTGACGGATGAGCAAATGAAAAGGCAGGCCACAGTGGACCTGGTGGAGTACTGTGGTGGAGTACTGTGGGGGCCTTGGTGTTGAGTGTGGTGAGGACAGACACTGAGGAAGTGTGGTCCTATGCCTCAGAATCACATGCACTGTTGCAGACCAATGTTACCTCAATTAAAAAGAAAAACGAAAAGAAAAAGCAGTGCCAAACAGGATCAGTGGTTGGATGTGGGCAGAAAAAAAGAAAAGTTGAGAATGATGGTGAAATATGTGCAGTATGGCCGAATGGGGCAATGACGTCATCATTAGTAGACATCTGAGACGCTAGAGTTACATATGGTTTTGGCATAGAGGTGAATAATGAGTCAGGTTTTAGATGTATTGACTTTAACTTTAGTGTTGCATATCCCAGAAGTATGTTCATAGATATGAGAAAGGCTTGGGTTTAAATCCTGACTTCTTCACACTGTGGCTGTTGGCAAGGAATTTTTCCCTTGACTCTGTTTCCATAGCTGTAGATCTGGAACAGTGTTGTCTGCCTCACAGAGTTAGTGGAGGAGTAAATGGAGAATGTATGTAAAATACCCTGCACGCTATCTACCAATAGCTAGTGGCAAGTGCTTAAGACTCTTCTCTAGAGCAAAGATGGAGATACAAATGTTTAAGAGGCAGTAAGATACAGCAAAGAGTTCAGAAGCTAAATGTTGAGGATTTAATTGCCAAACACTGATCATACCTTCCCAGAGTTTCTGGGCAGATGGAGTCATAGGACAGAGAACAGGAGAAGCCATACTTACTAAAAATTTGGAAAGAAATCCAAAGGAATGTAAAGGAAGAGGAAGATAAAGAATAAACTATCAATGAAGCCAAGGAAGGCAAAATAATTTGAAAGTAGAAGGTCTGTAAAGAAATGGAGAAAACTAAAGAAATGGAGAAAATGAAGACACCGATGTGGCCTTTTTTGAAAAATGGTTCCTTTTACAGACAGCAGAGAATTGGGAATGAATTAAATTAGAGGCTGAATAGCTACCGAAGGTAGGGCAGCAGAGACAGTAAATATGTCTTCAATCAGAGACTAAGGAACAAGAGGGACAGGGTGGCTGTACCTCAAAAGAATAGCAGCTACAAGAGGAGGTTATTTTATTCTCCTTCCGACCTGAGCCTGCCGAGGGCCCAGGGAATCAGGCCAGCAGAGAGGAACAGGCTGATAGGAGATGGAGCTGTCGACCTGAAAAGCGGGCTCTCCTCGGCTATGTAGAGGCAGCCCTCGGCTGTGGCTAAAGTTGTGCTAAATGCAGGACTGAACATTAAACCAGGAGAAGGCACTGCAGGTCCCGTGGGAAGCAGGCAATCCCCCTGGCTCTGTTCGCCTGTGCCTGTGCAGCACAGCCCAAATGAGTAGCTAATCTCCTTGCTATGCGAGGCGCCTGCCATGACTGAGAGACTTTGAACTCCTAGGACAGGTCCCCAAGGCAGGGAACTCAAAGTTCTGCCCTTTAGGACTTTTGGATACAACTAGACTTTAATGACCCCCAGTCCTTAAATTCAACCTTTGGATTTTAAGTACAGAATACTTTCGAGGACTCTTTTTGGATTCTTTCACAGGGTTTTGTAGAGCTTACCTCTTTTGTGGTTTGCTTAGTGGCCACTCTGTATATTACGATGTATTTTGTGAATTACAATATAGTGGTATCAACACTTAGCCACTGTGGGTATATATTCAAAGGAATTGAAATCAGAACTTTGTAGGGATACCTGCACCCCATGTGCATTGCTGCGTTATTCACAATAGCGGAGATATGGAAACAACCTAAGCGTCCATTGACAAATGGATAAAATGTGACTTTACATCCATACACATCCATACACACAATACATTGTTGCTTACACTTTTGGTGTCATGTTACAGAAATCATTGTCTAGGGGCCTCCCTGGGAGCCCAGGGGTTAAAATCTCAGTGCTGACAGGCTGTCGCCACCCCCTGGCTGTATGGGTTCAATCCCAGGCCAGGGAACTGACCCACATGGTGCGGCAGACCTCTCCTGCCTTGCCCACTGCTCCCCTCAGCACTGTATTTCTGATCTGCCTGTTCTGCTCCTGCTCTGTCTCTGGTGAACCCTCTCGCCACTCCCCGCCCCCACACCTCTGGCCTACACCCCAGTTCTTATATTCATAAGTAAATCTTTTTTTAAAAAATAAATCATTGTCTAATCCAAGATCACAAAGATTTACATCAGTGTTTTCTTCTAAGAGTTTTATAGTTTTAGCACTTCAAAAATAAAATTCATGGGATAACCAGGGAGGAAAATCATGTAGAAAAAGTTATTCAATTATTTCAAAACTTGTAATATAGTTTTACATAGATAGTTACAGCTATAGATCTTCATGAACTTAGTAAAAAAAAAAAAGGTCTAAGTTGGGTTTAATAAGTATAATGATTTTGAAGTAATGATGCTATTTTGAGATATCTATAATGACTATAATTCAATATGAAAATATCTGTGATTTCTATTGGGGTCCAAATCACAGGTGCTACTGATGATACTTTGGTCTATTGGGCTTCTACCATAACAAAATGAACTGCTACATTTCAGTTAGAGGGTAGTGGAAATAAAGATGTATTTTTGTTCCTACACAAGTCAAGAGATTCTCTGAATCCTACTTGTGGATCTTACAAGAGTAACTCTTACTGTAGCTAAAGTCAAAACTTCAAATGAATAAAAATACTGTTATATTTGGTTCTAAGGTATCATTAATAAAGCTAATTTACCCATGATATTCAAATGTTGAGTAATCAACAAAAAGCTAAGAGAGTAATGTTGAATTGAGGACATCTGACTTAGACTTAATGATTTACCTGCTTTGTTTTGGGAGAATGAATTTAGTGTAGAAAAACATTTTAGTCATCCCGCCCTATTCAGATGTGATAAACAAAGACATAATATTACTATCCTTTTAATAACTGGAGTAATGGGATTCAAATTTTATTTAAATACTCTAATTCACTCTAATTCCAACTAAAGGTTGAAAACATACATAATTTACTTTCTGATTGGATTTATTCAAAGAATTCTCAGAACAGAAAAACTTATTGAGACTACCAACTGCTCTGGGTATTCTCTAGTGGATAATTGTTTATTTGTAAAGGAAAAATGCCAACTGCTAGAAACATCACAGAAGAGAATGTCTAAAGGAAAAGTTAGTGATGAATTGTATTTCCTAGCTCATTGGAAACAGAGTTCTCCCTCTAGGATCTGTAGCTGTATTTGCTATCATTATGGTTTTAAATAGGTAGCACATTTACATGGTTCAAAAATCAAGGTAACGTAACAAGGAATTAACATAAAAGTATTTTTCTCGCCTATAGGACCATTTATCCTGCTTTCAGCCCCTATAGGCAGTGGTTCTTTATGAAAATGAAAGCAAATCATTATGCTTTTACTCCTTTTTTACACATATGGTAACGTGCTATGTATATTTTTCTACATCATGCACTTTTCATGCAGATCTTTCTATATCATTTTAACAATGTATCCTGGAGCTCTTTCTATATCAGTGTAGTGTGAGCGTCTCACTCTGTTTGCTTGATAAGCATCCTACAGTGGGAATGTGCGCGCTATTATTTATTTCACACATTCTGTTTAATAGACCCCGGAATTGTTTCTAGTCTTTTTTTTTTTAAGCTTTATTTACTTATTTTTGCACAGAAGAACTGCAGTGTAGGCCAGAGGTGCAGGGGGGTGAGAGGATTCACCAGAGACAGAGTGGGGAGCAAAACAGGCAGACCTACTGAAATGTTCTGCTGAGGGAAGCAGCAGGTGAAACAGGAGAGGTCTGCTGAGACATATGGATCAGCTCCCTGGCCAGGGATCGAACTCAAGCCATAGTGGTGATAACGCTGAGACTTAACCCCTAGGCCACCAGGAAGGCCCCTGTTTCTAGTCTTTCTTACTTGTTGGCTTATTTTTAAACTTTCGCCCTTTTTATTTAGAAGTTACATGAATCTAGACTCCTAGTTTTATGTGGCAGGAATTCAATTTATAGTAGCTTAAATAAAAAGATGGGATTCTTATCTTAATGAGTGGAGATTCACACCTCCTTCTTTTTTTCCCCATTCAAAGTACAGTGATAACTTTGCCTTTGTAAGATACATCTTTCTTTTACTTCTCTTCTTTATCCACTAGCCCAATACAATTGAAATATGACCGCTTAGACCTTCCTTGATCTTAAATCAAAAGTGGGGTCAAGCCAAGGAATCATATCCTCTGTCTCAATTTGGTAATTCATAGCTTGCCTACATGAAAGTCTTCTTAAGATAAGCATCCAGTAACAACACAAAATATTCTCATAAAAGCCTCATATTCTCTACCAGTCAGTTCTGGAATCCCAAGTAGGGCAAACACTGGACTTCAAATATGTTTCCAGGAATATCTTAGATGCAAAACTAGTATTCTGCTAATAAAAAGAGAGCTTGATCCAAGGAAAAATTGGCATTCCTCTAGAAGCAGACTGTTGCCCAGTAGGGATAATCATCACTGCAGACACCTTAGCAAGTTACAAAGTCCTGCTACTGCCAGAAATCAGTTCAGTGGGTGGAGCAATGGGTTACCTGCTGCAGGAAGGTCACCCCACCCAGTGTGTGGAGCGCTCTTTTTAAAAAGACCTTTGGGTCCTCCCTGGTGGCGCAGCAGTTAAGCGCTGCACTGTGGAGCAGTCGGCAGCAGTGACACGAGTTCGAAGCGATTCCCACAAGGCGCGTCAGACCTCTCCTGCCTCGCCCGCTGCTCCCCTCAGCAGTGTGTTTCTGTCGATCTGCCTGTCCTGCTACCCCACTCTGTCTCTGGTGAACCCTCTCACTGCCCCACACCTCTGGTCTGTGCCCCAGCTTGTATGCATAAATAAATAAATCTTTAAAAAAAATAAAATAAAAATAAAAAGACCTTTGAATGGCCTGGAAAATAAGACCTATATGAAAAAAATGAAACCAATTGGTGTTATTCGGTTTGGGGATAAAAAGAATGAATTAGACTTGAATATATGAATCAAGATAAAGATCAGTTAATCTCTGTAGGAGGAAGAGAAAATAAATGACCTTCTCTTGCAAGTAGATTATGAATGAGGAAATACTCTCTGAACATCAGCAATGGAAAGGGATTAGGAGTCCCTTGGCCTGAAGGTAAAAAAGCAGCCATCTGCTTCTGTGTACTAGTGTCTATGGCCTTTGCTAAGGCATGGAGTAAATTGGAAAGGAACTGTGGATGCCTTTGAGTGTTCGAATCAGTAGACACTGGTTTCCCCAATGTATTTTAAGTAGTAGATTCCAGGTGTATTCATTGAGCGAATGTTCTGACCTCTTCAAAGAGAGAATGATTTCTGCCCTTTTGTCTACATTTTTTTTTAAGATTTAATTTTTGCATACAAGCTGGGGTGCAGACCAGAGGTGTGGGGTGGTGAGAGGGTTCACCAGAGACAGAGTGGGGAGCAGAACAGGCTCATCCACTGAAATACACTGCTGAGGGGAACAGCGGGGAGAGACAGGAGAGGTCTGCTGTGCCATGTGAGAATCTCCCCCGCTGGGCATCAAACTTGCACTGCAGTCGCTGACAGCTCCACAGCGCTGCACTTAACCCATTGCGCCACCAGGGAGGCCCTCTTTTGTTTGCTTTTAAAAGTAACTGTGGCAAGTTTTATGTTCCCACTTGAATCTAGGATTAACGTTATCTAGGACATTCTGCAAGGCATACAGCATCTTGGCTGAGGGGCTTTCCCCCAACTCAACCGTTGTGCTATGTACCTATGGTGACCTTGTTCTCTGGGGAAAAAATTGTTTTTTGAGAAGAACACACTTGTGCACCTACTCTGTGTCAAGCAGTACTCTGGCTACTTGGGAAACAGCAGGGAATCAAATATACAAATCCCGACTTTCATGGAACTTATGTTATAGTGAGGGAAAGAGGCAAGTAATAGACATTTTAAAATAAGTACATCGTGTAGTATTAGGTAGTACTAAGTGCTATTAGAGAAGAAAAGGTAGATCGAGGCAAGGCGGGTAAGGCATGTTAGGATAAGGAGCACGAAGGAGGGTACAGGATTAAGTCAGAGGGCGAGAAACTCAGTGTATTTTTCCTTCACAGATATACTGATTTGCCATTCATTTACCAAAATAGACACTTGGGGAGAACAAATTCATACCTCAACATGACCGCCATAATTTTTGCAGAGTCTAAGGGTTATTTTTGTTGTGTTTTGTCAGTTTTTTTTCATTCTAACCACCACTTGTTGTTTCTAGTCTTTTTGATATAGACCCTTTTCAGAAGGGTGAGGTGATATCTCATTGTGGTTTTGATTTGCATATCTCTCACCGTGAGGGATGCTGAGCATTTTTTCCTGTGTGTAGGCCACCTGAATGTCGAGAGGATGCGTTTTGTTCGAAGACTTGAAAGAGGTGGGGAAACTAGCCTTGTGGACATGTAGAGGGAGAGAGTTGCTAGGCCAAAGCGACAGCCAATGGAAAGCCTTGGGGACAAGAGAGTGCTTGGTATGTTAAAAGAACAGCAAGGAAGCCAGTGCGGCTAGAGGAGAGGGAGTGAGACCAAGAGCCATGACAGAGGAGAGGAGACTGTGATGGCCTCGAGGGTCACAGGAAGGGCTTCGGCTTTTACGCTGAGGAAACTGTGACTCTGGTGTGTTTTGAGCAGATGAGTGGCAGATCCAATTTCTGCTCTTGAAAGATTGCTCTGGGCCTCCCTGGTGGCGCAGCGGTTAAGCGCTGCACTGTGGAGCTGTGGGCACCGGGCGATGCTAGCTCAACGGCCAGCAGCGGAACTTCCCACATGGTGTGGCAGACCTCTCCTGCCTCGCCCGCTGCTCCCCTCAGCAGTGTATTTCTGATCTGCCTGTTCTGCTCCCCACTCTGTCTCTGGTGAACCCTCTTGCCGCCTCTGGCCTGTACCCCAGCTTGTATGCATAAATAAATAAATCTTTTTAAAAAAAAAGATTGCTCTGGCTGCTGTGTTCAGAATAAACCGAAATCAAGTGGGGTGCTTCGTGACCATCTCCACAGTTCTAGTTCAATAATGGCATCCACCAACAATACAAACTCCAGTTATCACATATGTACTGAATAATTGCATAAAGATTATGCTGATTGCTCTCTGCGATCCACAAATCACTACATAAATAACAGGTATGCATCATGATGAGTAGCCAATCATATTACTTCTTTCAGAATCTGCTGGCGATTGATATGGGTGATATATCTTATTTAGTTTATTGCAGACAGCAAAAAACGTACTTGTATCTCCTCCTTGATTTGCGATGATAACCTCACATGAGAGTTACCAAAATGGATTGTCAAAAAAAAGGAGGAATTGGCCAACAAAGGTGAAAGGTAGCAAATAAAAAAAAATGTAATGCTGAAAATAAAATTCGAGTCACAGGAACATGGAGTATAGAAGAAATAACTGACTGTGAATGAAAATGTGGGTGCCGCCACCATTTGAAAGACAAATGATAAGCAACCAGAGGAACTGGGTGAAGGTGAACTTTCTGATATAAAATTGTTGAAACTTGTGACAAAATACATAGTCCAAAGGCAGTGACAGCAGCAAAAATTTCACATAGAAGGAACTCAGGGGGTATTTTACTATATCAAAAATGCAAAGGATAAAATGGTGGAATGATCCAAACTTCAAAAGGGGGCACTTGACAATTCAGCAAGATGTGAAAAGATGTTCACTTGATATTGTAAGTTGCAGGAAGCAGAAAATAAGCACAGTTCAGACTACTCTTGAAAATTTATTTATAAAGCTATAAAGCACTTTAATTCTCAGTGTTTCTAATGTTATAAATCACAATGTACTAAATAAATATTTTACATTTTTCCCATATAAATGAAATGGATAGTAAGGGAGTTTTTAACGTTTTGACCAAAAAAAGTGAATGTCACGGTACAGTTGTAATCTTCCCCACTGATGAAGGTTGCTTTGTGCCCAGACAGCTGGCTGTCACTTTCAACATCTTGCACTGTATTTAGTGATAATAACTAGATCTGGGATTTGACCTTGGAAGCGAGTGACTGCAATGAAGTGGAGGTGGTCTTGTAGTTGAAGTCTCTTTGGTGCTCCTTTTCAGTAGAAATTCTAGAATTTTCAACAGCTATCAAAGATTCATGCCAGCAACTTGTTAAAGTCCCCAACCCGACAACCCAAAACTTAGTGGTGTGAAGAGAGGTGCCAGAAGGGTCCCCCAGTGCCAGCCCTTCTCTCTCTTCTTGCCTTGTACCTTAATATAGTGTCATTTAGATTGAGCATTGTCCCTATTGAATTGTTAATTAACACGTACCTGGAATGGTCACTATGTGATGCAATGGATGGGTTAACTAATTTTATTGTGGTTATCATTTTGCAATGTTTATGTATATCAAATAAAAAGAAAATATGTACCTGGAAAGACTGATACAGCAAATAAGCACTCCCAGAAACTGCAGGAAGAAAAGCACACTGAAGTTCCAGAAAGGGTTATCTTTTTAGAAAAAAGAAATAAATTTAGCCAATATATATCAAGAGACTTAAAAGTTTGTGTTCCCTTTGACCAAATGACTCCACTTCTGAGTCTGTCTGAAGGGAAGTAAATTACAAATTATGCATGAGAATTTTTTTATCATGCTAGCTTTAATAATAAATATTAGAAATAACAGTGGAGCAATGTTTAAATAAATGTACAGTATATGCAAATAATGCAGTGTTATGCATGCTTAAAAATACTTTTATGAAGATTGGGAATTTTCTATGGGTTATCATGAAAATCTATTGGGAATTGTTTGCAAAATAATAAAAATTGAGAAAATAAGAATAAAATATTGTTTATACTGTCATCTCATTAAAAGTGCACAGAGAGAAACTGGAAGAAAAGGTGCAAAATGTTATTGTAATTACTTTTGGGAATAGGACTTGCAAGAGATTAAAGTGTGCAAAAGAAATAAATGTGAATGAATTATTGAAAAACATAATAATCCACAATAATACAAGCTCTGGAGCCAGACAGCAGATTAGCTGCATTGGTCTTGGTAAGTCCCAGCCTCTGTGTCTCTGTTGCTTTGCCTATAAAATATTGATAATACTAGTATTGACCTCCTTGGTCAATGGATATTAAATGAGCTAATACATATAGTTTATAAGAGTGTTGGATATATAGTAAATGTTCAATAAATATTAGCCTTTAATATTCTTATTGGCATGTATACAGTTAAGAATGAAAGTTAATTTTTTTCCAGTTTTACTGAGATGTATTTGACAGTCAGCACCATTTCAATTTAAGGGGTACAGAATAGAAGTTGACTTTCATATAGTGTGAAATGATAACCACAGTAAGATTAGTTATTATCTATCATCTTATATAGATACAAAAATCAAGAAAAAAATTATTTTTGTTTCCTTCTGATGAGACCTCTTAGGAGTTACTCTGTTAGCAACTTTTTTTTTTAAGATTTATTTATTTAGGGGCCTCCCTGGTGGTGCAGCGGTTGAGCGCTGCTCTGTGGAGCTGTCCGCAGCCCGCGGTGCAAGTTCGATGCCCAGCCGGGAGAATCCCACATGGTGTGGCAGACCTCTCCTGCCTCGCCCACTGCTCCCCTCAGCAGTGTATTTCTGATCTGCCTGTTCTGCTCCCTACTCTGTCTCTTGTGAACCCTCTCGCCGCCCCACGCCTCTGGCCTGTACCCCAGCTTGTATAAATAAATCTTAAAAAAAAAAAAGATTAATTCTATAAAAAAAAAGATTTATTTATTTAGGCATACAAGCTGGGGTACAGGTCAGAGGTGTGGGGCGGCGAGAGGGTTCACCAGAGACAGAGTGGGGAGCAGAACAGGCAGAGCGACAGAAATACACTGCTGAGGGGAGCAGCGGGGGAGACAGGAGAAGTCTGCCGCGCCATGTGGGAATCTCCCCGGCCGGGTGTCGAACTCATGTTGCCGCTGCTGCTGCCACTACCAACAGCTCCACAGCACAGCGCTTAACCGCTGCACCACCAGAGAGGCCCTCTGTTAGCAACTTTCAAATATACTATGTAATGTTGGTAACTATATAGTCATTATGTTGTGATTGCATTCTAAGGCTTATTCAGCTTATAGCTGGAAGTTTGTATCCTTTGATCACCTTCATCCAATTCTTTCATCCCTGCTAACCATAAATCTGATGTTTCCATGAGTTTTTTAGATTCTACTTATAAGTGAGATCATACCCTATTTGTCTTTCCTGTCTCACATGTTTCATGTAGCATAATGCCCTTAATTAAGATCATCCATGTTGTTGCAAAGGGGAGAATTTCCTCATTTTTCATGGTTGAATAATACTCCATAGTATATACAACTTCTAGATGTTTATTTTTTTATTCATTTTGTATATTTCCATTTTGTAGGAATGAGCACTGTTAACAGTTTGATGGGGACCCCCTGGTCCTTTTTTATTTATACACAAACACATACATACATTGTTTCAGGTTGTACAAATGCACACACACACACACACACACACACACATATATACACACATATAAGTATATATGTACCTACACCCATATATATACACATATGTATATACACACATATATTTAAAACACAAAGTGATCTTACAATGAGTAATAATAAATAACTTGCTTAATTCACTCAGCAACATATCAATATGTTATGGATATCCTTGTGAGGTAATCCAAGTCTGCTAATTCTTTTAAATGGCAGCATTGTTTCTCAGAGTGGGAACTAGACGTTATTTAACCCTGTACTTACTAATGAATATTGACCTTATTCTCAAATCTCTCACTGTTACAAATAATACTGCAGCGCTTCTGACCTTATGCATATATTTTTACACACTTATGTATGAGTATTTTTGTAGGACAGATTCCCAGAAGTGAAATTGTTTTGTCAAAGCATATGTGGTTGACAATTTTGATAGCTAGTTCTGATTTCCCTTCCAAAGAGGGGAAAAATTAAAAATTAAATTAAACATTTATGCTTACATTTCATTTTAATTAAAAATTAACAAAATTCCTACCTATAAGGCAATATGGTATCTCGTTAGGGTTAGAATTTGCATTTCTCTGATCACAGTGAGATTGAGCATCTTTTCATATGTATCTAGGTCATTTGCATTTCCTCTTCAGTGAATTGCTTGCCCCAGTCCTTTTCTGTGAGTTATTTTCTTTTTTATTTATATTTCTCTATTTTAAAATGAAAGAGATAAGTGTTTTGTATTCTTTAAGTAACCTTGTGATCTGTTCCTCCTCACCCTGTTAGCAGAGGAAAATATTCACTCTATTCAAACGAAGGGAGCATTTAAATATATATTTTTAAGATTTTTTTGTGTGGAGAAGGGGCTAGGGAATAAATTTAATTGCTTAATTCTTTTTTTCTCAATTTAATATTAAAGTAATCCTCTTTCCATTCCCTGGGTCTCCTCAACTGGAAGGTACCCTTCTATCGCTTCAAATTCACCATGAACCTCTAACACACTTGTGTAAGTCACTCAAATTTAAACTTTAAAAGTTTAATCAGTAGTTCTCTACTTTTAAAAAAAATCATCTTTGAGATCAATCCAGAAGGAAGTGGAAGCCTCCAGAGTTATTTGATGCATTCAAGCCTGTTCTAACAACCCATTCTAACTGGTCCCGCAGAGGCAGATGCATTTTTGTTTCTTTCAGAATTCTTTCAGAATGACCTCATAATTGAGCTGCCCCTGTTGGCTCAGTGTTGAAGAAAAAATGAGTTTTGAATGGTGAGGAGACCATGTTTTGAAACAGAGGCAAACAGTGCCCGTTATTTACAGTGAGGTCATCAAGGGACTCTGCACCGGACTGGCGAGAAGTGCTCTGGGATGACGCTGAGGGCCGCCATGGCGGACTCGGAGTAGCCACGACGCGTTTCCTAACTGTCCTTACTTCCGTTTTTCGTTTACATGAGTAACATGGTGATTTTTGGACAGCTGATAAAGCTGATAAAGCGTCTGCCTTAGAGACAATGTAGTTGGGTTCCATTTTCCCTAAATGATATATGTCCACTGTTTAAGGAGAAACGGCATGGGGTGGGGGGAACTCTCCCAGCTTTAATCAAATCACTAGTGACATAGACTTAGGGCACTTCCGTAGCCAAACACAGTGTTAACTTTTGTAAATCTGATGCCTCCTAGATTCTTTTCACTCATATATTCGCTTCTATATCCCAGGTGCTTTCCGACATCTTGATTCAGTGTCAAGACCATTGTTTTGTTTTTTTTAAGAGCACGACTTCTATATTTCAAATGGACAAAAATTAATAACATTCACAGTATCTTAAACTGCCTTTGAATGGAAGCTTCCTTTCCAGTCCTTTGAGGTCTATAAGACATATCTAGAAAACTTATGACTGTGGAAAATGAAGATTGCCTTAATCAAATGGGGGAGGGGGCTCTGGTTTCTCTTTGTGATTAATTGCTGTAACACTGTCCTTCCGGCGCCTGAGGGAGTTTCATATTTTCCTTATACATCATGAGGCCCCACAGCTCCTGCAGGACAACTTTGATGCTATGTGAATTTTGTCATTTTGCTAACACGGTTATGGCTCTTGGGTTCACCACGCCGTTAGAGCTATTAACACTGTTCATATTAATTTTTTTTAAGATTTATTTATTTATTTATGCATACAAGCTGGGGTGTAGGCCAGAGGTGTGGGGTGGTGAGAGGGTTCACCAGAGACAGAGTGGGGAGCAGAACAGGCAGATCGACTGAAATACACTGCTGAGGGGAGCAGCGGGGAGACAGGAGAGGTCTGCTGCGCCCTGTGGTAAGCTCCCTGGCTGGGGATCAAACTCATGCTGCAGTGGCTGCCAATAGCTTCATAGTGCTGCGCTTAACCTGCTGCGCTTAACCCGCTACGCCACCAGGGAGGCCCTGTTCATATTAATTTTTGTTACAAATCTTACAAAGGGGGAGCGCTTCTCGGTATTTGGGTCCATATTCTATTTTAAGGCTGTATATTTGGTTTTCATAAATTGTCTGAGCCCACGGTGGCTGCCATCTTGTGTTGCTGTGGTGACACAATTCAGCTTGAGTGTTGTATGTCATCCTGGATCCACTAATGAGCACATATTTACCTTGCCCATAATTAGTATCAAGGGGATATTATTTCAGGAAATAAGTTTGGACTACTAGAATCTCAGACCCTAAAGGTCATCTAATCTAAGCCCCCTGAGCCTTGATTATTCCCTTCTAGGTCTTCTCCTATCTGTTAGCTCCTTCATTGGGAAAGTCAAATTTCTCCAATGATATGGATATCACTGTCACATGAGACAGCCCAATCTATCTTGAAACAACATTGAGAGAAAGGTCTTTTTGCTGAACTGAAATGTTTCTCCCAGTAGATTCAACCCTTTGATTTAATGTGAGTCTAGTGGTACCTTCCAGAACGAATATAATCTCTCTTATATGGGATCATGATCAGTGAAATAAGCCAGAAAGAAAGAGAAAATTATCCAATGGTTTCATTTATAACAGGAATATAGGGGAGCCAAATAAGAAAGCGACATTCAGCAGGGAAGGAGGGGAGGGGGAGGGCTCAAGAGGGGGGAGGAGGGGAGCACGGAGGACTGTGGTGATGGCTCCACGGGTGAACAGGTGGTGGGTAACTTATGGGGAACACACAATAATGTAAAAGATACGAATAACAAAAATAAATATCTATTATATTTAAAAAAATAAATAAAATAGTAAGCAAAGTAACAAAAAAAAATCTCTCTTATATGTCACACACCTGTAAATATTTGAAGGCAGTCCCTGACACCCCTTTCTATATCTCCCTCTCCCTCTCCCCACATCATTCAGTCTAAATGTTCCCAGTTTTTGTGACTTTTCTTATCAGCAGCCCTTTGCTTCTCTAAATTAAGCTCCTTCTCCCTGCCTATGTCTCATGGCTTCCTTTTGTTCCTCAAACATGTACAGCCTATTCCTGTCTCAGCCTTTTTACACTTTCTCTTCCCACTACCAGAAATGCTCTTCCCTCATGTAGTAGCAAGATTTGCTTCCTTACTTCATTTTGTTCAAATATCGATGCCTCAGAGGAAAAGTGATGGCCTCTGTGAGTGGAGGTCTAGTAAAGAAGGAAGGTCACTCAGTTTTCACCCAATTCGTACTTATACTAGTTGATTTTATATCATGGGCATGTATTACTTTTTTTTATAAACTTTTAAAAAAAATTATTTATTTATGCATACAAGCTGAGGTGCAGGCCAGAGGTGTGGGGTGGTTAGAGGATTCACCAGAGACAGAGTGGGGAGCAGAACAGGCAGATCAACTGAAGTACACTGCTGAGGGGAGCAGTGGGCGATGCAGGAGAGGTCTGCTGCGCCATGTGGGAATCTCCCCGGCCAGGTATCGAACTCGTGCTGCAGTGGCTCTGGATAGCTTCATAGCTGCGCTTAACCGGTTGCGCCACCAGGGAGGCCCCATGTATTACTTTTTAAAGAACACATAGGCTTAAAAATCTTTGAATCTGAGAGTAGATATAGATATTCTACATGGAAGGCTGAGGTCACTTGACCAGGATGCAGCTGAAAAGTTATTAACATTGTGCTGACAGTTTCTCAAACTTAGAGAAAACAACTAGAGGGCCTGCAGCTCTAGACCTAATTCTGACCAACATGGGGGATTGTTTGGAAAGTGGAAGTGATAAAAACATAAAGAGAGTGAGAGAAGAAACATGACGTCTTTGACCTGTAGAAGGGGTTGGCCAAAGAAAATGTGGTGTCCAAATCCACAGCAGGAGTTTCTACAAGGGAAACCAACGCAAGAGGGTTGGGAAGCCCTATGAAATGCCATTTTGACTCTAATTACAGCTGATCTGGATGGAGGGGAATGTGGGAAGTTTCTTAAGTAAGCCAGAAAATTTGTTGCTGAGGAAGTCTCAGAGAAACTCAATTCTTTAAACATGGTTTTTAAGTGTAAAGAAGCATCTTTTTTAGTGGGGGGTGGGGGTGGGGTAGTAACCAGAGAACTGTATCAGGTGGTGATAACTGATAAGAAGATGGGTCGGGAGGCAGAGAGTACCCAACAGGAGTGGGTCTATCTGTGTACTTTCTCTGCTATGGTGCCCAAGAGACAGTTCAAAAGAGCCCCCATGAAGTGAGAGGGCAAATCTGCAAACGTCTGAGCAATCCAGACAGAGAGTTCAGAAAATACAGAACGTCGGATAGGGGTATGCTTAGCATCTTTAAGCAATAGGAAGGAGGTGAGTGGAGCTAGTTCAGAGTGAGTGGAGAATGGTAGGAAATGGATTCAGAAAGGGAGAGGAGAACCAAATCCTATAGAACATAACAACTTGGAATATTTTTCTGAGCTGGATCATTTTTGAGAGGTTTTGAGCAGAAAAGTGATCTGAACTGACGTTTGACTTATCAGGATACTCTGAATGCTCTGTTGAATAATAGACAATATGAGGTTAGAATGCAAACAAGGGGGCTCTTTGGGGGGTTACACCCATAATGCATGTAAGAAATGCTGGTGGGAGAGACTGAAGTGCTAGTGCTGAGGAGCTAGGATAGATGTCAAAGGCAGAGAGCATGTGACCTCTGATGGAGTAGATGAAAGGTGCTAGACGAGAGAGAAAAGTCAAGGATACTCCAAAACTTTTGGCTGAGCAAGTGGATGAATGGGGATTCCATTGACTGAGATGGGAACAATTGAAGGAGGATCTTGTCTTGGAGGATGGAGCTCAAGATTGAGTTTTGGGCACACGGAGTTTAAGATAGCTGTTAGATGTTCAAGGGCAAGTGTTAAGTGGGAGGTATATACCCGAGAGTGGAATTTAGGGCAGTGTCTTGGCTGGCGATGTCAATTTCGGAGCTGTCAGCAGATAGATAGCACTTAACACCAGGGAACTGGAGAAACGAGTGGAGGGGCTGCTGGTTAAGCTTTTCAAACCATCCTCCTTACCCCACCCCCCTTGCAGAAGCATCTGCTTCCCCCACACCCTGGCCACTGGGGCAAGTCATCACTGCAACATATCTCACGTGCCTTTTCAGTGTGCTCCGCTTGGAAACCTGTGGCCTAGAGAGCAGAAGATCTGTGCTCCTCTGACCTTCACACAACAGAACACAAAGCGAGTGTGGTCGACATGGAGAGCAGTATTGAATACAGGCAAAACATGCAGCAGCTTCCAAGGGGTGCGTTCTGGGGTTCTGAGAAAATCTAGCCCTCCCAGCCTGCAGTAGCTCCCTTAGCTGCCTGCAGGACCCCCTATCACTCATTCAGTGAAGCAGGAAGTGGGGAAATGCTTTTGTTGGGGCGGAGAACTTATGGCCTCCAGGGGGAAAAACCTCACAGGCCATGTCACAAAAAAGCACTTTGGAGAAAATGAAGTGTTCGACAAACGTGCTCTGTCATTGAGGAAACGTCGATGAATAACCACAGAAAATATGAAAATTGTTTCACTATCTTAAAATGGCTAATTTTAGAGGGGAAAAGGCAACAGCGTAGAAGAGAAACACCTTCCACACTCAAAGCAGAAGAAAAAGTGGGGGCAGTCCCATTGCATTCCTATTGTACCCCAAACATTATATGCCAATTAGCTCAAGAATTCATCCTCCCAACAGCTCTTTGATGTAGCAATCATTGGATCCAATTTACAGATAAGTAAGGTGAGGCTTAAAGAATTTAAGTCACCTGCCCAGATTTATATACCGGCGAGCAAGTGGTCTAGCCTGGAGTCCCCCAGACTCCGAAGCCCAGACCCTCTGCACCTGGCTGCCCTAACAAGGTGGAGCAGAGAAGGTAGAGAGATAAGAGTGACAATCAGAGGCGACATCCTGGGACAGAGATTCGCAGTATTTATTACCTGTTACCCAGCTCTTTGAAATGTTGATCAGCCGTTGTTCCAGGCTTGTCAGTGCTTTCATCCTTACGCCTTTAAAGGTTTTTTTCTAAATGGGGTAACCATCATTTCACACCAAGCTGCTGACTATTTTCTACCCTCTGGCCAAATAGTCATCTCAAGTTCAGGTGAAGTCCAGCCGTGGGCCTCTCAGCCCCCAACACCCAGAGGTGAAATGCAGATCCCCCTGATGCTGCTGCTATTTGTCTTTGCAGCCTGAGGGTATATGATTTCCTGATCTTCTCCAAGGTCAGGTATGCGTGGGGGTCAATCATAGTTGTACCAGAGACCACAAGAATCCTGGGAAGCAGGCGGACCCATCAGGAGACAAGGGCCCTTCACTTGCGCCCACGCCCCTGTTGGCCACACGGCCAGGTAAGGCAGTTTAAAAGGAGGAGGTGACTTCGGTTTGGCCGCAAGGGACCAGTGTCACGTCTGCTAGACTGACTAGTGGGCTGATGGTTGGGCAGCTGAGAGTCAGCGCAAAACTGCTCATTCTGGGCTTGGGGGTGCTTCTTCTGCCTTCCTCGCTTGGAACGCAGTTAACTCAAACTTGGGCCTTCAGGCAGTCTTTTCTTCTGAAGTCGCTAAAATCAAGCAGTGGGTCCTGTTTAGCCTTCCTCTGCCAAGAAAACTCTCCTGATGGTCTCTGAGGACTTCAGCTGCCCCTCCCCAGACCCTAGAACCTTTCACTTGTGATTCTGTCCCCAAGTTTCTCATCCTTATTCGTGTTACTTATGTGCACGTCGGTTTCTTCTTCCAAATCACGAGCTCCTGGAGGGCAGAAACCAGGGTTCATTCATCTCTCTCCCTGGTGGGCTGTGTGGGCCCTGCACATTGTAAGCACTCAATAACTGCTCGTTGAATTGAATTATTACTCTCCACCACTGTTGTGATTGGCATTCATTCATTTAGTCCATTTGCCCCTTAAGAATCTCCTGCCAAAACCCTGAAGTAAAGACACACGAGTACAAAGAGACCCGTTTTAAACAGTGGATGGTTTTTGCTTGTTTTATTTTAAATGGACCAAATGAAAAGGAATATTTTCTTAGGTCTTGCCAGGCAGACAGAAAAGGTTATCAGCAGATTAAGAGGAGTGTTCTCGAACAGCATCAAGGGTCTTTCAATGTGCCCCAATGGGCGCAGGGCTTTGTGTGGCCGTGAAAGCAGGCTGGAAGGCTACTTGGATTCATTCTGACATGTGTCATATTTTCAAGAGAGGTGTTGAAAGCAGAGTCAAACAAACAGCCAGTCAAAGTGCCGCTCAGCGCGCCGGCCCTGGCGCTACGGAAAGTGTTAGGGGCACCTCCGTGAGCAAGGTTGCCCCCAGGTCTTCCCCCAGGAGCTACTTGAAAAGTTGAGAAGTGTCGGGGGTTCTCATCTCACGGCCACATTCCCTCCATTCCACGCCATGTAGCTGGCCCCCAAACACTTTGTACTGACTACATTCTAGCTGTCGGGCTGAGTTTATCTACAACCCGTCGATGGTATCGGTTGAAAACAGCTCATCTTTCCAGACTGACACACTGCGCGAGCTCCATGGCACATCACATGCACATTTCCCCTGCCCTGCTCGAGAATGGGACATGGAGGGAGAAGAGCCAGTCTTGCAGCGCCCACGGCAAGGGCCCAGCAGGCGGAGCGAATACCGGCCGCGTGCCCGCTGCGCTGCGCTGTGCGCCTGGCCCCGGCTGGTGAGAGACAGACACGGTGCCAGACCTTGTGCCTTTAGAACTCTGCGGAGCTGAGGCGCGAGTGAAGAAGGGCTGCACGAGGAGGTGCTCCAGGCACTGCGGAAGCAATGACTTCTGTAAGAGCTCTGATGGAGACACTGAGATTGGAGCGTGTGAGAGAAGAGCCGGACCCAGTCCAAGGCGTCGGGGGAGGCTTTTACTGAGGGAATGTGTGTGAAGCAGAGATCTGAGGGGTGAGCAGGGACTGCCCAAGTGAAACGCACGAGTGCATGTTGGGGGGCTGGTGTTTAGGGAAAGGAGGCAGCATTTTCAGGAGCAGATCGTGGCATATCTGAGAATTTGATGGAAGGTCAAGACGCTGGTAACGTGGGGAGTAGAGATGG
Source organism: Scalopus aquaticus (assembly GCA_004024925.1). Lineage (NCBI taxonomy): Eukaryota > Metazoa > Chordata > Mammalia > Eulipotyphla > Talpidae > Scalopus > Scalopus aquaticus. The sequence continues at coordinate 41,443 of PVIJ01003951.1, read as the reverse complement.
GGGGTGGGACTTGTGAGAGTGAGTTTCCAGAAATGGGTAGTGGCCGGATTGTGCAGGGTCTCAGATATGGTACTTAGTCATTTGCGGAATTTGCAGGAGGAGGGACTTAGAGATGGCTATCAAAAATGATTCAGCAACAAAAAGAAATAAACGACTAATATATGTAGATATAGATATATGTCTTCCATTTATACCTCACAATATGAATGATACTGGAAAATATACTAGAAAAGACCACATGTTATATAACTTCATTTCTATGAAATGTTTCTAAATGGCAAATTGGCAGATGCACGGAGCGGGAAGGTAAAATGACAGCAAGTAGGCATAAGAGAGATTTTGAGGATGATAGAAAGATTCTAAAGTTGAATTATGGTGATGATGGTACAACTGTTGATTTGCTAAAAAGCATTGGTGGGGATACTTAAAAATAGAAGTCATTGAAAGTTAACAAAACAGAACTGAGCGTTAAGTTCTCCTTGGGGGGAACACCGTAACGTCAAGTAGGGAGAAGGGGCGTTCCAGCCACCAGCCGGAACCACCCCCAGAGCTGTGTAGTATCAGGCCCCGCCCTGGTCTCTGGGGCAAGGGGGCTGATCTAGCTACTTGCGTTTAGCTCCCCGTGGACAGTGGGCAGATGCAGACCGTACTGTGTGAATTTGTTACACAGCGGGAGTGGCTACTACGTAAGGGATGGCGTCATCCTCATAGCTGGGACAGAAATGCCCGTGAGTGTCCATCGGAGGAGTGAGATTCCAATGACTATCTCTGCCCTCCAGAAGGCAACTCTTGTGTGTTGGTTCCAGACCAGAGAACCAAGGAATGCTGGGTCATGATAACTGCCCACGCAGATGTTAGGGGGACAATGCCTCATTTGGGAGCCTGTGGTCCCTAAAGCTCTTCAAAGACAGACTCCAGCTCTTTAGTCTCCACAGCTTCCTGGTAATAGTCACCAAATTGAAGAGTTGAGAGAAAAATCAGAGGAGATACTGTGGCTCATTCACTAGAATGGTGACTTTCCTGTACCTCAAATGAAACACAAAAGATCATAACTGATTTTCTGCTCTTCTCAAGAGAACAACAGTCTGTGATAGTCTAAAGCAATCAATCAACACAATGAATTGGTTTTCTGACCCAACAGTCCTTAGGGAGAGAATGGCCACCAAGTTGTTATATTTGTTTAATAAAATCTGGCTCTGATCGATGTGATGAGGGCAGACTTCTCTGTTGTCTCTGCGATCTGTGAAATAACTCTTCTCCAGTTGAAGTTCCTAAGATCAGAGGTTTGCCCATGTCTGGCTTTCTCACCAACAGAATTTGCCGTGGAAATCATAAACCAGGAATGGAATGGAAACCAGGAATGGAGTGACTGGAATGCAAAGGAGAATAACCTGGAATGAGTAAGTTTCTGAATTGCAGGTACTCTCTGTAACCTGTCTGCTGCTGCGGAGGGACTTCCTGTGTGCCTTTTGATGAAATCCATGTTAACTTGAATTCAGAGTCTCTCTGCTTCTCTGACTTCTCTTTGCTAAAGTTAGCAACGAAGGCCACAGGAAGGGCGCGATTGCACAAGGCTACCATCTGTCATCAGTGCAAGTTGCGTGCAGAATCTCTGTTCTGCCACCGAAGCTCTCTCTGTGGAACTTGGGCTTGACTGACTGAATTTCTTGATGCTGTGCTCCCTCCGTCTCCTCCCCTGCCCATCCCACCCCTATTCTGTTCAGAACAGAGTGGCATCATTTGCACCCACTGGCCCTTCCTTCTCTTTTCCCCTCTGACAATCAAAGGATGTCAGAGGAATGAAGATGCTTTATCATATGGATGGAGGAAACCAAAGCTTGAAAGTCAGACTTGGCAGGAGATAAACCACTTCCTGGTAGGATGTCTTTGGGGACATTACTCAACCTCGGTAAGCCTTCCTTTCTTCATTTTTAGAAGTAAGATAATAGAACCAACCTCATAGGATTATTGTGAGACTAAAAGTTGTTGGAAGCCTGTAGAGTACTTGAAACACCGAGATCTCAGTAATCGTCTAGTCTCTATGCAGGCCATTGCATTGAGCACCTAATACGTGCAGGCAGTGCTGGGACGCGTGTGACACAGTACATGGATGTTATAGAAGTACATAAAAGGCAACATGGTCCAGTTGGCCTCATTTACTGTGTGGTCTTAGGCCATTGACGGGACTTCTGTCATCTTGTTTCTTCCTTAGCAGGATGGAATGATGACATGGGACAGTTCTGCTGGGTTTTAAGTGAGATAATATATATGAGAACCTCACAGATCTGCTGATGGCACTCTTGCAGCCCAGTATAGAAGGGATGAATGAACCTGAGACTTACGTTTCCTTTCTCATTCGGCATTAAATCCTGAACCTCAACCAAACTTTAATCTAGTTTGAGTAGTAGCTCTAACATTCTAGATACTTGAAGATTGCTGAACCAATATTCTGTGTTAATGCCTTATGAAAATTCCATCTTTAGAGATCTCAGAAAGTCTTCTACTGAACCCAGAATGACAAATTGTAAATTTTGAAAAAAAGCTCAGTTAATTCTGCCATGCAGGACCTATGCGATTTTGGGCAAGTCACCTCACTTCTCTCTGCCATACTTTCCTCATCTGTAAGATGGGTAATAATTCTGGCATTTACCCCATAGAGGATTTTAACGCAATGAAGGAGGAGCTGTGTTTCACCCAAGGTCTTCCACTTATAGATGCTCAATAAATCACAGCTGGGGCAAATATTTTGGGGTAAAAATCAGAATAAAATATTAAGTACTTTTCTGGTTCTTTGACTGTCATAATCTAATGTTAGATTCCTTTATGTTAGAAAAGAAAACTAGGCTGTCTTGAAACATTTTCCTAATCTTTGTGACTTGAAATTGGGAAAAACAGCCACTTTCTCCCCCAAACTTATCCCCATGCCAGGGCAAAGACATATTCAAAGCTGCCTGTGCTTGCAATCGTGATGTCCTTATGCCTAACTTACAAAGTCCTCTACTCCAGTTCACAGAGACACAGAGACACAAGAATGCAACTGAGAAAAAAATGGTAGGCAACAGTTCCTGTCCCTTCTAATCCTGCCTCTTTGTACTCAGTGAACCAAGGTAAGAAGGGAATTCCTATCACTCGATTTGCAAAAATTCCGTGATATGTTCTTTTCTGTCCCTAGTGTCTGCCATTGTCAACTTCAGTAAGAAGTTTTTCATGTCTTAAGTTTTTGCATTTATCGTCTCTCTCTGCTCATGGCTTAATGGAGGCTTTCCGGAGCACCCTGGTTTCTCCCTTTGATGAGGAGTTTAGATAATGAGACTCTGGAAGCTTCTTTCCAGTTCTGACATAGGCATTTGTAGGGATGTCTCTGCGATTCTCAAGAACACATGCAATGAGTTTTCCTTAGTAAAGATCCTTGTGAAAGAAGGTTGTGTCCACCTTCCTCTGTATAGTCCTATCAGATACTCTGGGAAATCACCAGGAATAATTAATGCATTCTGGATGACGCGTGCTTAGCTAATTGGGCTGAAACACTGGGTTGGCTAGCAAGTTGGCTGAATGCCAAGTAGCAGGTGTCTGCATACAGTCAACACTGATTCTTTTTTCAAAGAAGGGAAGGCCCGTGAATGTTTTGTTTTTGAGAAAGTTTGCCTCAGTTCTGCCCTACTCCCACCCTCATTTGAAAATGCAGAGGGGGGAAAAAAACAAGGTTACCAGCACAGACTGGAGAGGATTTCTTTTGACTACAGTTTTCATTTTCAGTCAGGATTTTCACGCTGCATGTTTCTATCTTTCCTTGTTTCTTATTGCTGTCAGAAGTACACAACCAGGATTATGTTCCAGGGTTTTGCTTTAAGGCCGATTAGATTAGGGCTCCTTGCCTGGAGATGACTTTTCTCAATATAGTTCCTGTTGTCTAATGTTTTGCATTCCAAATCAGCATATTGTTTTCGCCCTTGGATTAACTTTAAGTTTAGTTTAGCATTTCAAACTATAAATTTATGTGGTATTCACTTTCCTTCATCCAAATGTAATAAGATTTCTCTTCCTCTGAAGCCTTCAGATTCAGGACATTCAGTGATGGGTAGTGGCTGTGTACGCAGGATTTCTGGATCTTGTAAGTGGGGAACAGCATTCTCTACATACCACTGATAAACAAGCATCTCTGAATATGCATCTGAATCCCTGTCCCCCGGGGGTCATTTGGATAAACACATACTTGAATTTGAGGAGGGATGGCTTCCCTTAGCCTGAACAATTTGGGCTGACAAACTTTCCCATGAGTTTCCAGAATCTTGCTGCAAAGAGTGCTTGTCCACTTGAACTGGCAGTGAAAGGATCTCAGGAGTCTCACAGTACTCTGAGGCAGGAAATAGAAAGCCACCTGGAAGCACATCGACCATTCGTTTTCTCCCTGTTCTCTTGCCTCTGCCTTTCCCAGCAAGTCTGCTTCAACCGTTACTCTCAGTAAGACTTTTTAGGCATTCTCCCCTGGTCTATTTAAAATAACCCCTAGTGTTCACAAGTCCCCAAGCCATTGTCTAAAAAGAGGGAGGTAATTTTAGTAAGACTCTTGGTGGCATAGAGTACTTTTTGGGAAAGAAAACAAAGAGGGAAGAGATGATTCCTGCAAATTCTTCTTTTGACTTCTTGGCATCTTGCGCATAGCGGGGCATCTTTAAGATGTTCTAGCTGTCAGGGACCGTGTTTCTTCAAGTATACAATCTTGTCAATGTCTTTTCCCTCTCAAACCATACTGGGTGTGGGCAGTGATGGCAAATAAACAGCTATTAGCAGGGTGACAGGTTGGTGTCACCTGGGAAGCACTGTAACCCTCCACCGAGCACCACAGTGACAGCCACAGCTCTCTCCCTTGCTGCTCTCGGAGCTGGCCTCAGATTCTTTTCAGACTGATGAATGAATAAAGAAATGTGGTATGCCCAGAGAGCGGAATATTACTCAGCCAGGAAAAGGAATGCTATATTGAGACATGCCCCACTAATGACCCTTGAAAACAGTATGCTAAGTGGAGGAAGCCAGTGACAAAAAATCACATAGTATAGGATTCCAGCTCTGAGAAATGTCCATAATAGGCAAACCCATCAAGACAGAAAGGGCTCTGGTGGCTGGGACTGGGAGGGGGCTGGGAGGAGAGGGGAATGGGGACTGACTGATTAATGGGTAAGGAGTTTCTTTTCTGGCTTGATGAAAATGTCCTGAAATTGTGGCGGTGAACACATAACTCTGGGAATATACTAAAGCCATTCGATTGCATCCTCTAAAAGGGTGAATTTTATGTGCATGAGTTATATTGCAACCAAAAAACTCTTCCTAGTCAGTACTCCAGGAAACCACCATGAGTAAAATTATATGTGTCATAAAATTTGAAGTTTTTCTACTTAGCTTTTCAAGCCCACCTGTGCTTAGGCTGAAATCCCTGTCGGTGCATACTGTATACATACAGACGCTGGGCCTTTGCTTCCACTAGCATGTTATCATCATTTCTTCTCCCTACTTCCAGTACAAGTTCCTCTATGACAAAGGAGCGCCCTCTGTGAAGGCTTTCCTCACTCTTTCCCCCTCCACCCTCATCCTAAACAATCAAATGCTCCATCCTCTATATGCAACTGCACTTTGTCCCCCCTGGAGTCCAGGCCCCTCCCCACTAGATTGCTCTGTCAGAACTGCCCTCAGGTATGAACTTATGTTCCCTCCACAGACCTTTGTCCAGAGTAGTCGTCCTCAGAAAATATCGTTTCATCCCTCAGGATTACTACAGATTATTAGGAGGAGACAGACACCCAATTATAATGGCATGTCCCCCAATTAGACACTGAGATCGCAGGCCCCAGAGAAGAAAATGCTTGATTCTGACAGTAGCAATCCAGGCAGGGGCATTGTGGGGGATATCTGAACCCAGCCTGAACATGTGAGTAGGAATTCTCCAAGCGGAAAAGCTATGTGTGGGCTGAGGAATGGGGAGACCACTTCTAACATCCCAGGTAGAGAAAATAACATGAACTGGTACAAACATGTCAAAGTGCATAGCACATCCTTGGAACCCCCCCAAATGGGCTGCTTGCAGCTGGCAGCTGGAGAGGGGGGTTAGGTCCACAGCATGAAAACCTTTCTGTACCAAATGAATAAATTTAGACCTTTTTCTGTATGTGGTAGGAAGTCATCAGAGATTTTTTAAGAGTTGACATAATCAGAAGGAAATTTTAGCATGAATAAGAAAGGCTTAGGGTTCACTTAACACAAGGAACAAATCAGTTACTATTTCAATACTCCAGGCAAAAGAATGACAATTAAAAGTAGAGCAAGCTGCCTATTGTGAGCGACCTGGAGGAGCTGAGGCTCTACAATCACAAGGGATGAAATTCTGCCAACATCCCTAAAGCTTCAAAGAGGACCCCAAATTCCGGATGCAAAAACAACTGCCAACAATTTGAGACTCTCACCAGAACCCAGTCACCTTGTAGCAGACTTCTAACCTACAGTCTGTAAGCTAATAAATATGTGTTGTTTCAAACATAGCAACAGCAAACTAATTTTGGACCATTCACTATTCATGATTAAATTTGCCCTTTATCATTTGCAATAAAACATCAGCACATTAGGAATAGAAGACAACTTCATAAATGTAATTAAAGGCTTCAATCCAAAAGTTACAGTGAATATAATTTTTACCAGTGAAATATTGACTATTAGCTCTTTAACAATGAGAATAAAGCAGGGTATATGTTATCATCTCTTCTAGTTAACATTGTACCTGAAATTCTAACTAGCGCAATAAGGCAAGAAAAAGAAACAAGTGTATGACAGGTGGCCAGAGTGGGCCTCAGAGCCAGGCTCGGGCTGCACAGGTGACCGCACTTTTGCAGCTAAGGTAAGCTAGACTTTCCCAGCCCGTCATAGGGTTTCATCCAGGACAACATAGATAGGTTCCAACCCCCATTATCTCTTATATGACTCACTGCGATCATCTCCTACCTGATCTCCAGCTTTTACCCTTGCCTCTCTGCAATCTATTTACATCACGGTTGTCAAAAAGATCTTTTAAAAATCTAAGTCAGATCATGTTGCCTCTGTGCTGCAAACCCTATAATCACTGCTATCCTATTCAGGACATAAAAGCAAAGTTACTGAAATAGCCTGTGAAGTCTCACATGGTCCATATCTCTTCATGTCTTACTCATCTCTCCCTTGATTTTCTTTTTTTTTAAAGATTTATTTATTTATGCATACAAGAACTGGGGTATAGGCCAGACATGTGGGCAGTGAGAGGACTCACCAGAGACAGAGTGGGGAGCACAACAGGTGGAGTGACTGAAATACACTGCTGAGGGGAGCAGTGGGCGAGGCAGGAGAGGTCTGCTGCACCATGTTGGAAGCTACCTGGCCGGGATTCGAACTCGTGCTGCAATGGCTGCCGATAGCTTCATAGTGCTGAGACTTAACCCGTTGCGCCACCAGGGAGGTCCTTCTCTCCCTTGATTTTCAATCCACCCACACTGGCTGCCTATTGTTTCCCCAGTATGTCACTTACACTCATGCCTCAGAGCCTTTAAATCTTTCCTCCCTTCTGTCTGGGATTGTCTTTTCCCAGATAAACTCATGAATCACTTCTTCTCTTCCTTCAGGTAGGTCTCCCTATTCCAGCATCCCCTCCCCCATGAGGTCTTGCCTGACCACCTACATTAAAATAACAGCTCCTTCCCTTTTGTTGGCATTTGCGATCATTCTCTCCCATTTTATATTTTCTCTCCAGCACTTACTACCTTGTGTATTTATTTATTTATTGTCTCTCCCACCCCACTGATATGAAAGATTTGTGAGGAGGCCAGAGACTCGATTGGCCGTGTTTATATCCCAGTATCGAAGGCGGTGCTGGTACATAGCAAGCACTCAACAAATACATGTTTAGTGAATGAATGGATTGAACTGACAGTTTCTGATTGCCTTCTAAATGCCCGGCGCAGGCCTAGGCACTGCTTGCAGAGGCAAAGGGCTGGTAGAGTTTTTCTCATCAAAGGAAGTGATAAGTGTTGCAGAGATCTTGGGAAGAGTAACCTGAGCTGTTTCTTGCCTGGGGGTCAGGCCAGGAGGCCTCTGATGCTGGGCCGCCTTTGGCTGTCCACGCTGCCCTCCGATGATCTTCTGGGGACAGGACCTCTGTGCTCATGTTCCTCGTATGATTTCCTGGCAAAAGTTTGCAGGACGTCCATCCACCAGCATTTCTTCAGGACTTCTTTTGAACAACCTTGCATCGAAAACATAAAAATAAAAAATCAATTAAATGCTATGGAATAGGTAACATTTTACAATAGAAGTAGAAACAAAAGAGTAATGACATATTTTTCATTTTGACTAAATTTTGTGTGGAGATTGTCACAATATGTCACCACGACAGTGAGGAGCTGGTATTGACATTCAGACAGCAAAGTGGTAGTTATTCCCTGCAGACTCGATGCTGGAAAGCCTCAGGTTGATGCAAATTATATATTCAGTGCACTAATAAAATTATAAAATGCATAAATAATAACAGGATATGAGCAATGCCTTCCTTCCAGATGTGAAATCCAAGTATGCATTGAAATGTGTAGCCAAAGGAAGACACCCTGAACAAGAAAACCTGTGGGGTGCAGAAGTGTCACTTGAAGGATTATACATCCTGCAGTTGAATATAAATAGTGGAGGATTTTGGGGGGGGGGGAGGCGGTTACTGCGTAGTACCTGGAACCTTATAAATGTTCTGGAATCGACTAGAACTTAACTAGAGTATTCTTGCAAATGGCCCCATGATGCCAAATCTCAATGCCAGAAGTGCTATTCAACGAGAGATTACAGAGGACTTCAGGATGCTGTGAGAATTCATTCAATCTATAATTATTTATTGAGGGCCATTATGTAACAGGCAGTGGGGAAAGCATTATTGAACAAAATGAATATTCTCCTTCCCCTTTGGAGCTTGATTTCTAGCAGCAAGAGACGACCCTAAACAAATAAGTCAAAGAGATAGTATGTTCGATGGTGATACAGGCTATGAAGATAAATAAAACAGGGTAGGGAAAGGTTAGCCTGAGAAGGGGAAACCTCACGGAACGAGTGATATTTAAGCAGAGACCTGAGAAGAGGTTATAGAAAAGCCACGTGGGGTTTGGAGAAAAGTATTGCAGGTAGGAGAAGTGTGTGCAAAGATCCTGAGGCAGCCATGGGTCTAACGTGTTTGAAACATAGCCAGGACACCGACGTGGTTGGAGAAGAGTGAGTGCAATGGAGAGTAGTTTGAGAGTCAGTCAAAAAGGTAGCAAGAGGCCAGATCAGTATGAACTGAGTATGAACCAAGAGGATTTGCTGATGGAATGAATGGGAATGTGCTAGAAAGTAAGGAGTCAAGGGGGACTCCGAGGATTTGTTGGCCTAGGCAACTAGAGGGATGGGATTGGCATGGCTGAAAATGGAATAAACAGTAGAAAATTAACCAAAGGGATAGTTGGGGACAGTTCAGTTAGTTGGGTAGCTGAATATGGGAGTCTGGAGGTCAGGGGAGAGGTCAAAGCCTGTGCTAAAAGGCAGGAGGCATTTGCGTGTCTTTGATATCCACGCCCACGGGGGTAGATGAAGTCCCCAGAGGAGTAAGTGGAGAAGGAGAAGTGGAGATGTACAAGGACAGAGTTCTCAGGTGTTCAAAAATGCTTTGTACGGACACCCTCAAAGAGGCAAACTTGAGTTTAGGGTTAAGAAGATTAGGATTAGGTTCTAGTTCTGGTAAAACACTAGCTCCCTCTGGGCACCACTTCCCTCGCATGTCAAACATTCCTTCATAACAGTCCTTTCCAAAGTTGAGTGATGGTGAGGAGACACCATGTTGTGTAGCCATGTGTAATCTTAGAACCCTGCACACCTGCACGGTTTCCGCCCCTTCCCACCCTCTCTCCCAAATCTCCACCTATAGCTGTGACTAGTGGATGTGGTGGTGCTTTTAAGAGATCAGGTGGATGAAATATGAAAGTCATTCATGCCAGAGGGCTGGGGGAAATTGAAACTACATGCGAACCCAGTAAGAAAAAGGAAGGAATGAGAAAGGACCCAAGGAAATGGGTGGAAAGCACAGCAGAGGACAGTGAGTAAGGCCAGGAGTCCAGATGAGGCCCCAGTGAAAGAGGTCACCAGCTAGCAGGACCGCAGCCCTTCTTCAGCGGCAGATGGAAGGGTGAGTCTGAAGCCTTTCGACAAGCCCCTTCCTGCAAGCTACCCAGCGCGCTGCCAGCACGGTCCTCACTGTGAGGAAGGGCTTGTGTACACAGGAGGTTTTGCCTAAGTTCCAGGCACTAAGAGAACCCTGGATTGGCGGTAGGGACCTTGCTGTCCCCATGTCACAGGCATTCCCCAGTCTCTGTGATGGCAGCTGCAATGCTTGATAGCTGGCTCATAGGCCCCGTGTATTTTCATGTAGGAAGGACCCTCACAGGCACCCAGAGATTATTGGTGCCTATGGACTACTGGTCTACCTGACATCAGTAGCATGAAAAGGTGTAGAAGGAACGTCGAGTTAAACAACATAAAGGGTTGTGTTATTTCAGGATTTCTCAGAGCCTTTAATATGCTGCAATGAAATGGTAACATTCTTAGAAGGGCATATAGAATACCAAAGATAATTTACCACTGAATTGTTTTGTTATTGGGTTATTTCCCCTCCCAAACTAGGCAGACCACTTAAAATCTGTATGGACTGTAGTTTCCAGTGAGTTCCATTTACAGCTGTGAGAATGGGGCCAAAGAGGGAGTAGGACTGGTCAAAGGCCTTGTGATAATACCAATCTCAAGGTGGTTATTTTGATGAGAAACCGCATAAAGATATGTGGCACGTGGTAGGAGCTTAGTAGAAGGTCATCCTTTTCTATTCAGACTCAGCCACTAAAGAAAAGCAAGACTTCTTCATTACTCTAACTTTAGGTGGTATTTCCGGGGAAACCTACTTCATTTTTGCCTTGGGTGATTTGTGGCTTCTTTCTAAAAATCTAATTCACCCTCCAAAATATGCAGCTTTGTCACCATTACAGACATTGTTGAGAGTATGATGTAAACCATGCAGGTAGTGCCCCAGAAGGGGCTTTAAAAGTAGCTTTGCCAGTGGCAACACCACAGGGGTAACTGGTCAGACTCCCGGGGGCTGCCAGGCCCACATCCATTTGCTGCAATCCCAGCAGCAACAATATCTAGGCTCACGAGTTTCCGGACACATCTTTAGACACAAGACCATTATTTTTTTTTGATAAATTATTTATATATTTTGCATCGTTGTTCACTTTTTTGTACAATGTTTGCTTCCTTTCCACAGGTGTAGTCCCCGTAGAATTTCCACCACTGATTCACCCGTGCCCATCCCCAGAGTCCCTTGTGCTCTTCCCGCCCTCGTTTTGATCCCTCTCCCTCCCCCTCCCCTGCAGGATGTCTCTGATTTAGAGTTGCCTCTTTTTGTTTTGTTGTGTTGTGTTTTTTGTTATTATTTTTTTTCCCTGACCCCTTGTTTGGTTCCCCTATATTCCTCCTACAAGTGAAACCATCCAATATGTTTCTATTTCCTTCTGGCTTATTTCCCTGAGCATGATCCCTTCTAGCTCCATCCGTGTTGCTGCAAATGGCATGAGTTTATCCTTTTTGATCCTTGAATAGAATTGCATTGTGAATATATATCCCATCGTCTTGATCCGGTCATCTGTTTTTGGGCCTTCGGGTTGTTTCCAAGTCTTACCTATTACAAATAGTGCTGCGATAAATATAGGGGTGCAGGGATCCTTTTGAATTAATGTTTTTGTGTCCTTTGGGTAGCTACCTAGGAGTGGAATTGCTGGGTCATATGGAAGCTCCATTTTTAGTAGTTTGAGGAACCTCCACACAGCTTTCCACAGTGTGCGACCATCGTTTCCGAATGGCTCCACCCTCCCCACGCACTTGCAGGCCTCTGACTCGGACCGCCCCATGGGGAGTGTCGCAGGAGCATACGTGGCGCTGGCTTGTCCTTGCTAGGGCCTGGGCCTGTTCGTGGCACTAGTTCACACTCTGGGACCATCTTGACCTCAGGAGTGGCCTTGAGGTTAAAAGACAAGCAGACTTTAGAGGAGTTCCTGAATGAATTCATGCTAGAAAACGTTTCCCTTGGGCCAGAACTCCTGTTGGCTCCTTTCACATTCCTAGTCCCTGATTCCCAGAGGCCTCCAGTCAGTCACATATGACAAATGGCTGACCATCCAAGCGAAGCGACCTGCCATTCAGTAAACCATATTTCAGCCGGGTTAGAAGACAGCTCATTTTTCTCCTCAGGGATCTCTTCTCCCTTCATCTCTATGAATGTTGCAAATGTGATCCATTGAGGCCTTACCCCTGCTGAGGGGAGACAAGCTCCTCTACCCTGCCTGCAAGATCTTTTTTCCTGTAGAAAGTTCTTGGAAGGACTCTAAAGGTTTTATTGCTTTGAGCTAGGTTTGGCCAAATTACTCACAAGTGCTGAATCCTCTTAGGGTGTCAGTCTGAGAGAAGGAGACCTATTCAGATTGTGGCCTGCATTGAGGCTGCCGACAAAGACCAATTAGTCTTGATTGTGCTGGCTACGTTTGGAGGGTGACTGCCCTCAGACCACCAACTCGTGCCACCGAAGCGCTCATCCCACCCAGGAATCAGCCGCCGCCCCGCAGCTCACACTCTGGCTTCGCGTGACCCCTGGGTCACATGCTTCTCTCTTTCCTTGCTTTCGCTCCCGCCAGGTGCTGGCCCGAGCTCTTCATCCCAACTGCATTGTTCCCCCCACCCCCCACCTTGGTCTGAGAGTCACTCATGTTTGTCTAATTGTTGCAGCAGATGAAGCAAACCAACCTTTCCTACAGAAAATCCTTGTGACTTCATTTTGAGCTATTTTGCTCCTGGTGACCCAGACTGTGAACTTTATTTGGAGGAATTCAGGTCTAGTCTTTAGATTTTTCAGTCATTTATGGGGTTATATATTTCTGTGACTGGGGGTGTATTTAAGGAATGGGATGCTGTCTTTCATTCAGCAAAGCATCCTTTATTGAGCACCTACAAGGTCCGATGAAGTGGGAGGGGTGGTCGTTTAAGACATACTGAGTTTCCCAGACCTCATTGCCAATAAAGGGTTAAAGGCAAGAGCCTAGCTTACTTGCTTAAGCATTTATTACGTGCCGCCACCGTGTTAAGTTTATACATACTTTGTTTAACCTCATGAGTCTATGATCCTTTATCTACAATTCTGAAATACAAAGCTTTAAAAACCCATAGTTGATGTATATAATTTCCCATGCTAATTTGTTAGCAAATGACATTTATCCCACTTGGTGTAATTATCCATTTGTTTCCCCATAGAAATACCAAGATGTTGACTTCCCATGTCTTTTCTCAGACACCATAGGGGTGTTTTGTTCGCTATACTTTTGAAATTCCCCAAATTTCTAAATCCCCAAACTTGCAGAGTGGTAGGGTTTAGGGGTGAGGAAGCTTGCTCTGTGTCCACTCTTTAAATGCTGAGGTTGAGGTACAGAGAAGTGATACAACTTTCCCAGGCTCACCCCATCAGGAATAGGGAGTTCTGTCTGGCAACAATGTCACAGATTTAACCTCAGAGCCATACCAACCTCTCTTCAGAAAACACAGTGTAGCAAGTCTCATAGGAGAGGCTCAGATGGAGGGCGAAGGGCTTTGGAAAGGAGGTGGTGCCCTCCCACTTGGGAAGTAGCAAAGCTCTAGAGAGGCAGGGTTCTCTCAACTGCGCCTTGAAATAATGGATTCAGAAAAAGGGAGAATAAACTGGCTGAGGAACATTTGAGTAAATAGCAGGCAACCCTGGGCAGGGAGAGGAGAAGCTGGAAATAAGACGGAGAAGGCAGGTTAGGGGCAGCGTACGAAGGACCAGGGTGACTATGGTGAGGAGTATGGAAGGAGAGCCAATTCTATTCCCCTTGCTGATCCCCGAATGCTTATTGGACATCATTATCCTGCTTCCATCTTGCTTTCGGGGAGCAAAGAGCAGATATGAACATCCCCATGTATTTTTGCTGACTTTATTTTACTTTGCTTTCTTTTATTTTACATTTTATTAAGCAGCTAACAGAATGTGTTGAAAAGGCAGCTAAGTGAGGTAATCAAGAAAAGCAGGTCATAAACATCGATAACAGAAGTATCTGTGCTGGGCTTTGTTGCTGCTTTGTGAGCAGAGAGTTAAAATTTAACCAAGGAACTCATGGCTCACTGCAGCTGGCAGGGATTCAGTGGGAACCCAGCCGGCACCCCTGTGACAACTCACAATCCCCCTCCTTCTGAGCTTAAACAACTGCTTCCTCCTCCTCCTCCTTCTCTTATATGGAATCCCGGCAAAGGTCTTAGGGGGCTACATCCATTACCAGGAATTTAAACCTAGAATCTAAATATGTTCTCTTTTGTCGTGAATAATCAAAGTTCTAAATTGATATTTTAGAAATCAGGTCCAGTTCATGAGTAGTGAATTGAGTGTGTCTAATTACATTTTATAGTCATTTAACAGCTGTTAATAATGTAATTTTGTGTTATGCCCAATTTGCGCTGAATTACTTTAATGACACACATTGTATTTATTTTCCTTTTGGTGTAACAGTAATCAAACACTAGGGAATCAACTTGGACATGGAAAGAAATAATTTATTATTTCTGTAAGTTTGAAGAAAAGGGCTTTCTTGAAAAAAGGAAAAGAACAAATCATATCATAAAAGTTAAAGTACTTTAACACACATGAATGCATTTGTTTTCTCTGGCATTTTGTTTTGTAAAAAAATATGTAATTTAATGAGCACAATGCATTTGTTTCCCTTCCAAGCCTGTATTGTTTTAATGTGAACCAAGTGTTTGCAAATACACATTTGATTGACAAGCTAACGAGCTTCCTCTTTCCGCCACCCCAACCCCCCAAAAATTGTTCTGGAATGAAAAAGCCAGATTTTGAGGTTACTGATGTATGAATTAGAGATACAGCATCCACTGACATAGACTCCTCAATGGATATTTGCAAAGTGAGGCTAGAGGAGAGTAGTATGAAAAGCAGGAGGGAATGTAGCTTTAATAGGAGAAAATGCAAAGAAGGCGCAATCTCCCACATCTCATCTTCTACATGAAATCTTTACTAGGGTGAAAAAAAAAAACCATGAATTTTGGTTCTCCCACACACACACCCCCACCGCCATGGCAAGATAATTGGAATGGTAGTAATGAAAGGCCTGCTCTGTATTTTTCCATTCAGTTAAGCACTTGAAGCATTAAGCATCTGATATGGCAGCCATATGAAGTGTTTCTGCAGCCCCACGGATCAATGCCCTTTGCATTTGAAGTGAGCTCCAAGCGCAGAGCAGAAAAGGGCGCTCCCTGCCTGTCGGATGCTGGCCGCCATCACTGCAGCCCGCGCTTGACCTGGCGCGTTCTGCTTTGCCCGCTCCCCTCCTGGGACCTCCGTGGGAGGAACTACAAATGGACGCGCCTTCCCTCCAGGAGAGTCCCAGTCATTCTGCAGTTTGTCAAGAATAGGAGGCTACTTTCATCCCCATGATTGGGGCAATGGGTACCGAGTGGGGGTGGGGTGGTGGGCGAGGTCTACCCCAGGTGCAGGCAATAAGCGGGGAGGGCTACATTGCCTGTGGAGAATTCAAAAACAATAATAAAACTGACTAAATGTCGGTCTGCTTTTCATGTCCATCATGTGCTGACCATTCCAAACAATGTCAGTGATAAAACACTCCTTCCAGCAGGGTTGCCTGCCTGCTCTGCTGCCTCTCCCGCTCCTGCTTGGATATTCCACTGAGCTGGGGTTGGGGGGGGCTCCGAGCCCTCATGTACTAGAAGAGTTACAGGATACCCCCCCCCCCGCCGGCTTCGTAGTCTCTTCCATGTCTTGCCGCGGTGGGCGGTGTTGTATTCTTCGGCAACTAGCGCTGCAGTCTCTCTCCTGTCGGCTCGCTGGCCCCGACCGACTGGCAGCTGCCCCTCTGTGCCCCCTCTTCGGCCTCCGCAGGCCTCTTCTCACTATGGCAGTTGCTCTTGCCAAAGCGTGGGTGGTTCTTTCCCTGCCAATATTTGCAACTCTTTGTGCGCCTCCTAAGGGTGTTGTGGTTCAAGTGGAGAGCCCTGTGTTGAGGAGTCTGAGACCAGTTGCCAAGGGCTGGATTGAGGGCATTGCAGAGACACCACCTGATGTGTTGTTCTGTCAACAATCAGCCACTGTCCCCTGGCCAAGCTCATGGTCTTTTTACATCTTTCCTGCTTCGGGGTAAATTCTCTTCTTACCCAGAGCACTGCCTTTGGAAGTTGATGCAGAAGGGACTAGACTTGAGGCTTAATCCTGAGATCCCGGAGACCAACTCCAAATGCCAACATTCTCCTCACCTGAGGACTCCTTCAGGGCTGGTGAGACAGAGTTCCAGATTGGATCAAGTCTGTGTGTCGGGTCAGGAACACCTGTGCTTGCGTCAGGGAGTCCGCAGGAGTGGCAGGTAATGAGTTACCTCGCACTGGATTCCTCGGTGCACTTTCACGACAATGGTGGTTTTCTTCTACTTAATTTAGTCTTGGATCATGAATCTGATATAAACTCTACACTGTCTCCTAAGAAAGACGTACAGCTCTCCATAGGTCCAGAATTTTCCATGCAACATAATTTGATTCAGTTATGGGACTTAGATGAACAACTCCTGGTCAAACCACCTCCTTATCCTGCTGTCTCTCAGTCCCCAGAAACATACCCGGGGTGATCTTCTCCATTAGGAACAGAGGTAAAGAGCCAAGAGGCATCTGCGGACTTTGAGGGGATCAAAGGAAAGTGTCTTAATTTTCTTTGAAAACCAGAAGAAAAAAATGATGAACTACTACATCAAAGTAAATGCTTTAATATATGACATAACATATTCATCTTTATACCAATGTGGTGGTGAAATATGTTTTAATATTTTCCTGGAGGAAAAAGCTCACACAGACAAAAGTGCCTGGGACCCAGAACAGACCTGTGGCCTTGCAGGGACTTTGGCTGGACTAAGTTGTTACCAAAAGACAAGGGGTCTGCTATACCTTCTCGCGGGGCTGATGGCAGAGCCTGGGATGTGGAATTGGGGGACCTGGATTCCAACCTTGACTTACCCAATGACTCCTAGTGGGGCCTGGGGAGAGTTAGCTCACCTCTGATTTTCTTCATCTGCTGACTGGCGATTAACCTAAAAATTCCACCTTCATCCCACATTTGGGTCTCATACTCTGGGTGTGTAATGAGAAAATATGCATTAAAAATGCTTGATAAGGGCCTCCCTGGTGGCGCAGCGGTTGAGTGCTGCACTGTGGAGCTGTCGGTGGCGCTCGATGCGAGTTCGACGCCCGGCCGGGGAGAATCCCACATGGTGCGGCAGACCTCTCCTGCCTCGCCCGCTGCTCCCCTCAGCAGTGTATTTCTGATCTGCCTGTTCTGCTCCCCGCTCTGTCTCTGGTGAACCCTCTCGCCGCCCCCCGCCTCTGGCCTGTACCCCAGCTTGAACAAAAAAAAAAGGAAAAAAATGCTTGATGAGCTGTAAAGGACAAGAAATAGCTATTAGCAGCACGATGATGGCAGACTAGAAGTATTAGTGAGGAAAGTATTCCCTACTAGAAGAAATCAGAACACCGGTGGGTTTTGGGGAGGGTCTATTTACTGAGAAAGTGTAGAAAGGAAATTTCTGGAGTGATGGAAATGGTCAATAGATTAACTGTGTAGGCAGTGATGACAAGCCCACCTGCATATGTCAAATCTTATCAAACTGTACACTTTGTGTGTGGGTGTGCATATGTTTGTAGTAAGTTCTCACTTAACTTCTTCAATAGGTTCTTGGAAACTGCAACTCTACGCAAAACTGCATGTAACAAAAGTAGTTTTACCACAGGGTGATTGATGCCAACAAGAGTTATGTTCCTACAGCTTATTTCTGGTCACAACATCGTCACCAAATTTCTAAAAAAAACGCTGACCCAAAACACTTCGAATATTAAACAATCATTTGTAGTCATTCATTCATTCATTTTCCAACCTGCTTGTTCTAGTGCACAGTTGCCAGTAGCCGGAGCCTCTCCCATCAGCTCAGGGCCAGCCCTGGACAAGGTTCACATCACATCCACACCCACAATCACACAGCACTCACGCACACTGGGACAATTGAGAGACACAGTTAACCTACTGCGCACATTTTGGGAATGTGGGAGGAAACTCACACGCACGTGAGGAGAACGTACCAAATCCACACAGACTATGGTCCTGGTCAGAACCGATTTTTTTCCCTCATCAATTTTAAAAAAAAAGATTTATTTATGCAAACAAGCTGGGGTTTAGGCCAGAGATACAGGGGGTGAGAGGATTCACCAGAGACAGAGTGTGGAGCAGAACAGGCGGATTGACTGAAATCCACTGCTGAGGGGAGCAGCGGGCGAGGCAGGAGAGGTCTGCTGCGTCCTGTGGGAAGCTCCCTGGCCGGGGATCGAACTCGTGTTGCAGTGGCTGGTAACAGTTTGATAGTGCTGAGACTTTAACCCCTGTGCCACCAGGGAGGCCCCCTCATCAATGTTTTAATGAAATAACATTGAATGAAATAATATTGAATGAAACAGTGTTACTCGAGGATCTGCTGTGTGTGTATGTTATATACACCTTACGATCCCTCAATAAAATTTATGTTGATGGCATTGCCTAGTGTGACCATTTATGATATTCGCTGCATGTAGTTCCAAATGACTTTTCATTGCTTGCAGTAAAAAAAAAAATCTGTCAATTTGTAAGTCAGTAAGGCAGCACAGCGCTCCTGGTTCTGTTCCTCCTTGGAAGTTTTCACCTGAGCTTAGTGCCAAGCCAGAGCCCTACCTCCAGGTGTACTCCAGCTGCCCCTCAGCCACCAGCCTGCCTGCTGGCTCTAAGCTGCTTCTTAGTTCCTGCTGAGCTTCCCCCCAGAACCAGTCTCTGCTCCCCTATTGCCCAGAATCTCCCCTGACTTTTGTCATGAGAGCCCCTCTCTCAGGGATAACATTTGGTTGTAAGTCCAGCTAAATTTTGCTAAGCAAATCTTTACTTTTATCTTAAAAAATGAGATCAGAGTACATAGGTTTGAACGCACTCTCTTAGATTTTTGTTTAATGTCTTTGAGCATTTCCCCATTGCCATTGTTCTAGTTTCAAAAGCACTTTCAAGTTTGAAAGTATTAATGGCTGCACAGTTGAAAGACTATGGCACTTTTTGTTTAACCACTTTTATCTTAGCAGTCCATTTTGTCCAAATTGCAAACAACACTAGCATTCCTCGGAAGGATTCCTAAGTCTTGGGTTTGAGGCTGAGTGTGCCATGTATCGGATGTGTGACCTTGGGTTAGTTATTTAACCTTTCATTACGTTCATTCCCTCATCTGTAAAATGGGATGATATTACTGTACCTAAGCACTAAATAATTCAATAATGTTACTTTCATTAGTTTCCATGGCTTACGTAGAAATTTGCCTCAACAATTATGTATTTACTCAAATTCTGGAATGGAAATGCTGTAAAATTTCAAGTATGATAGTAATATTATGCCACTTAAATTTGTAAAAGTTTTTAAAAGTAATTAGCCACACTATAAAAGCCATCTGAGAGCAAGCTCTTATTTTTACTCAGTAGATTTCCTAGTATTTGAAATACATTTTACTTTGTAAGAAATATCTCACACCTGCTAAATCAGAGACTTTAAAATGTGACTTTGATTAGGGGTGTTGTTACAACTGGGTCACCCCTAAAACTATAGCAATTCAAATCTCTATGGGTAAAGGGAATTCTGTAATGGCCAGGCCTCTTCACTAGAACCTGGCCATTGTGTCTGTATTAGTGACTCAGTGTTCCTCGGTCATGGTAGAACATTGGTATAATATCTTCTCGACTTCAGTCAATGTTGTGAAGCTGAGAATATCATTTTTTGTTTCTCTCTCACTGAACTCAAACACCCAGTCTTTAAATTTTCACCTATCGCTGTATCATCATTCTCATGTGAGAACATCTTTTATTTTCTTTCCCAGAGTGACATCATCAAGCAACCACTGAATATTAGCTTTCACCATTTCTTATGGTAGGGCTTAAGCTAGGAAGTATGCCATTACAAGAGCTAGCTTTGAAGGACTATACTGGGAAATAGATTCAATTATATATTGTTTTTAGAAACTCTAGAATTGCCAGTAAAACCCAGAACAAGCATGTTATGAGTTTGGAGGGATGCTAACCGTCCAAGGTTGATGTAGTTGGAGTTGGTTGAGGAAATTAGAAGCAAATGAAATTTATCCTGAGTCTCCCTGTGTGGTCTTGAATGCACAGACAACTCTGGTGGAACTGGAACCACTCTGGAATACCTGTTTCACCTGCTGCTACCTTTGAAAGTTCACTAAAATTAATGAAAAGAATGTCTCTATTTCAGATCATCAGTAAATTCATTCATGAGACACACTGGAGACTGATCTGTGTCATATATTCAAACCCCGTCCTACAAGTGAGCAGCCTGTAGATTACCCAGAAGAATTTCATGGGCCATACTGATGGAGTCCTTCATAGTCCCTCATGGTCATTGCGATCTGCTCTGACTCTGTACCTTTAAGTTAACCCCCTGTATCCATGCCATGCCCAGATGACAGCACTTAAATGTAAATGCTTCAGAGTCTGTTCTAATATCACTCAGGTCTTTTCACTTTATTCACCCCCATCCCCCGCCTCCCCCTTAGCGTCTGTTCAAGTTCCTCCTAGCTCCTGGTTCACGATGCTGTCTAATGGCTGAGGTTTGCAGTCATCTTCTGTTTGCTTTTTCTAGTTGTGGCTTTCACACATTGGGGTGTTCTTCCTCAGTTTTGGGATCCGGGATTCAAATTGGGTGCTAGTCCTCCTGTCAGAGGTCCTGTGATATCCGTGGGGCCTGTTAATAGATCAGAAATCTTGTGGGGTCCAGAAAAGTTTCCATTGATGGTTTTTGCATAGGGGAGTCTCTTCAAGACTTGGGCAAGGAGGAGGCTTCCAACCTATTAGGAACGAAGAACTCCTATATCATGAAATATCATGATCTGAGACAATGATGATAACTGTTGTCTCTAAAATGTGGTCATACGCGAGTTGTTCTGACCCAGAGGCAACACTGCTGTGCTGAGTGAAACCAGACTTCCTGTTGAAGGGCAGCCCGAGAAGGATTCCAGCTGCAGCTGTCCTTGTAGAGCTCCCGCCCTCTAGCATGAAGGCTATCAGGTGTTGGCTTTGCAATTGGACAATCACTTCTCTCAAAACTCCCCAAGTTGCTGAGAGTTATTAGTGACCTTCTGGTGACCCCACACCTACCCTTCAAACTTAAGCCCTGCGCTTCTGACCTAGCATAATGACTAGGAGTGATGAGAAAGAGAAATTGTATCTACATAAAGGTAATGTCAACAGAGAACAAATTGATTGTTGTGAGGGTTCTTGACTCGGGAAGGAAAATCATCTGGTATCTCAGGAGCGAACACGAGAACATGCCTGGGTGTTTACTCCTTACCAATATTGCAAGCAGCAGTTCATGGTCACTAATTCCATCTTCTATTTAGGGTCCATGCCAGTTGGGTGAAAACAAGTTTCTGACAGCATCACCGATTTGTCCTGCTTGTCAGTGGGCCAGTAAAATGCCAGGTTCACCAAAGCCATTTGAAGTGCTGAGTGCTATCCTGCTAAGTGCCTCATTTCCTCTGTAGAAAAGAGCTACATTTCTGTAGAAAATAGTCACTAAATTGGAAAAAGTAGGGGTGAAGAGAAAAATTGTGTCCTACCCAACACATGAAAGGTCTGATTGGTCAAATACTTTCATGACTCCGACAGCATGTCAGCTTGGATGAAAGGAGAAAGAAATATATGCTGCTTAGGTGGGGAGCAGCTAAGAAAGTGGGTGCTAGAACCCAAGATTCTGGATTGTAATCCTGGCACCAGCACTGACTAGCTGTGTGGTCTTAGCCAGTAACTTCCAGTCAATATTTCCACATCCAACCCTCTCTTTTTTTCTCCTTTTTTTTCCTTTCGGTCCCTCCAGTCCTGGCTTATATCCTCTCCCAGAGCACCATCCATAAGTCTGATTGGACCATGTGCAATCCTGGAGCTGATTGGACTGACCCATCAGCTCCTAGCACCTGATTGGTCCATACAAAAAAAATGGCAGTAACTGGGCAGGAGCAACTGCCATAACTGACTCCGGAGCAGCGGGTTAAGAGGCCCCATCGCTCCTGCAGGCACCCACTGCTAAGGCAGCTTGGTTCCGGTAACAAAACAACCCAGAAGATGGTATGTAGTGAAATGTCAGGGATTGGGCTGAAAACAGCTGAAATAAAGCACCCTCTTCCCTCGCTTGCAGCGCCCAGAAACCAGCGTCCAACACCCGATCTCAGTGGGAGAGGCCTGCGCGATCCCGACAGGCACGGGATTTTCCCCATGAAGACCCAGCGGGCCTGGAGAGCCCGGGATTCGTGGATCTGCCGCTGAGGGAGTCCCAGGCTGGGCGACAGCGCGGCACACACGGTGCCGACGGGGCCGCGGCTCCCTGACTGGCCCACTGGCGTCAGTGGCTACCAGACGAGGTTCACAAAACCCACAGCCATCTGTGGCCCCTGAAACAGCTAGGAAGCCGCAGGAGCTGGAGACACAGGAGCGTCTCTGTCCTCCCCGATAGCCAAATCCCTTTCTAGAACAGTAGCTGGGGGACTGGGCTCTGCTCAAAGGAACACAAGGCGGCCCTTAAGGGGGTGACCCAGCTGTTGGGAGTGAACGCACGGGTGCTCACGGGTGGTTCTGATCCTCTCCCTCACCCCTACGTGAGGTGGAGGCTGTGGGCCAGGCCAGGGTGGCCCCCACATTTGGGGAGGGTGTGCCAACTCCGCTCCCAAGGGTGTCAGTGCTAGGATGTGAGCCGCACAGGCACAGCCTTCTGCCGCTTCCACGGAGCCCTCTGCACGAGCCAGCCGGCTTGCACCTGGCGTCAGCTACTGGCACGCCTGGCGGCGACGCAGTTCTCCTCAGGATCCTGCAGGCCCTTCCCCTCGCATCACCTCATCCGCTTGCTTGTTGCCTCCTGCAACCATCTTAGTTACACGCCCCCACTCCTCCCTGTCGTGCGTCCCACCTGCCACACTGTCCCCCAGTCTACACACACGGACTTTACCTCAAGACCAATGCAGTTGGGTTATTTTGTGCCATCTGTTTGGGGGTCTATCCCCCAGTGCCCTCTGTCCCTGCGCGGCTGTGTCCCTGTCAATTCTCTGCCTCCCCGCTGCAGGGGTTGGGGCAGGTTAGGGTAGACTGCCGTCTCTTCCCGGCACGGCCTCCGCCCCGCAGCAAAGGCCTCCGCCCCGCAGCAAAGGGCTGTCCGTGCCCACCCAGTACTTGGTGTGGTAACAAGCCAACTGGGCTGATGCATTTGACGAGGGAGAAACTGACCCAAGAGAGGGCTTAAGGGATTTACCCCTGCAGGGAGTGACAGAAGGTACGATCAAGCCCACCTCTGGTGCTTTTCCTTAGGACATCGCTTCTCTTAAGACAGCACCACAGAAGTGTCACCCAAGGACCGGGCAGTCCCAGAACTGTTTGGGGCTGGTCCGCGACAAATGAAGAGCTCGTGCCTAATGCGTCGCATCGCACTGCTTGCTTCATTCCAACAGTCTTGCTGTGATGATAAAGCACCGGCTGAGCTAAGGAAAAGTGTGGCGACAGTCGGCTGCCAGGGACACCCCCGTAGCTCAGCACCGTCCCTGTGCCCAGCAGCCCAGGTGCAGGTGGCAGTCCAGAAGGCGGCCGGGCCTACTGCACCACCGCGCCTCCCCTTGGTGCGCGGGGCGTGGCTGCAGACAGGCTGGAGTCCCGGGAACACCAAGGTAGCCACAGCCTTTCCAGGGGGAGCGTGGCCAGATACGCCAGAAGGAGCTCTTGGCTGCCCGAGCCCCACCCTGTGGCCCAGGGCTGCTCCAGGAGCCAGCCCGCAACGGTCGGTAGGTTGGTGGCCTTTGTTTCCTGAGATCCCTCACCTGTCACCTGGTGTCCCAGTCTTGGGCCTTAGGCCCTCAAGTCCACGCCTGGGCTTTTGCCTGCTTGCTCTGTAGGGCGGGGGCGCTGGCCGGGAAGGGTGCTTCATGGCCCGATTCCCACCAGGCCCAGCAGGGAGAGGGCTGCTTGGAGACAGAGGAGAAGGGGAGGGAGAAGTCAGGATTTCTCCACCTTCCTTTCCATGCCCAGGGCATCCACTTGCCCTAGTTTGTCCAGGGCTCTCCTGGCTTCAGCCTGAAAGGCAAGGTGTTGAGAAACCACACGGTTTAGGGAAGCCGGGGCGCTTGGTCACTCTGTCTCTGCTTCCAGCAGTTTCTCCTCCCAGGGCTGGGTTGCTCTGTGGCTCCGGCTCCTCCCAACAGGCCCTTCGCCAGTGATACCCACTGCAGTGCCAGCTTCTGCTGGGTGACCCCTGCCCCTGGGCTCCGTGGCGCTCCCCCTTCCCTGACTCTTCGGCTTCCTGCTACTGCTGATGTCCAGGTCGCTGCTTCTTCCTTTGTTTTCTCTGCTCTTCACTCACCTGTGTCACCAGGTCCATCCCTTAAATCCCCACTGTTGTTTATATGTGAAGAGGTTCTGCTCTACTGCTTAGATCCTGGCCGAGGCAATAGGGACAATAGTGCTTACTTTATAGTGTGATCAGGAGGATTAAATTAGTTAAATAAACCACTTAGAGCACATGGTAATTGCTTGTTAAATGTGAACTGCTGTTATTATTAGTGTAGTGCAAAATAGCATTTACATATACTTGCCACGTACCAGGCGCTATGCTAATCACTTTACGCCCATTATCTCATTTAAGCCCTATAACCTTATACCTAGGTTAACATGTTCTCGAGTTAATTGTTTAGTAAAGCTGTTTGTATTTCACACCTCATAATCCCCAGTTTCTTCTGAATCATTCCCCTTTGTGAAACCAACCCTATCACTTAATTATTTAGCACCCTCTTAGGACACAAGGAGGAGTGAGACAGGAACGTTTACTTGATGGACACAGTCTGGTGTGGAGACTGGTGTGCCCACCAGTTGATCTTGCCCTGAACAGACTGGGCAGTGCCACATCAGTGCCTGGAGTACTGTGACAATGGGGGGGGCGGTAAGTGTGGCTCTGGAGCTTCGCTGTCTGAGTTTGAATCAAGGTTCTGCCATGTTCTCATCTATGGCCACCTACCATAGGGAGAAAATTCTTTTTAATTCAGGTGGTATTCATTTACAGCACTGTATGGTATGTGCATTTTCATACCTCAGCAACTGCACGTATCTCACCGCGCCCACCCACAAATGTCCAGTCACCCTCCGCCACCAACCAGTTGGCTCCTGCTACCCCTTTCCTCTCTGCTCCTTCCTCTGCTAACCATCATTGTGTGGTCAGAGTCTAAGAATTTGGGTTTTTTTCTTTATATTCCACAAATGAGCGAAATACTATATATATTTCTTTCCCCTTCTGATGTATTTCACGTAGCATAATCCTCTCAAGGTCCATCCATGTTATTGCAAATGGCAAGGTTTCATCTTTTTAACGACTGCATAGTATTCCATTGTGGTCTGTAGGCAGACAAGCAGATATCACATCTTCATCCATTTATCTACTGCCAGGCAGTTGGGTTGTTTCCACATCCTGGCTATTGTGAGTAGGGCTGCAGTGAATACAGGGTGCATATATCTTTTTGAACTACGGTATTTCTATTCCTTGGGTGTATGGCCAGAGGTGGAATTAAGAAGCAGTAGTTCTAGTAAGAAAAGTCATTTTAACCCTCTCTGCCTGTTTCCTCATATGGTACCTATCTCATAGGAGCTGGTTTGAGGATTAAATGAGTTAATAGAGCTAATATTTTTAAATAGCTCAGAACAGTAGCTGACATGCACTGAATACTATATGTTTGTTAACATAGAACAAAATCAATAAGGAAAACTAATTACAGGGGGAGAACCCAGAGAATGGTGTCACTTGATTTTTACAAGGAGGTGCTATTGAACTGGACATTAAAGAAACAGTGGAGGTTTTCCAGGTAAAGAAGAAAGATTCCAAATCATAAGAAAAGCACATATGCTCAGATATAGAGTCTGGTATGTCTGGAGAATAACGAGAAGCGAGTAGCTGGAGTTGGGCGTAGGAGAGGAGGCACATTTCATTTGTGATATATTGGACAAGGTCTTGCATGATATGCTGGAGAATTCAGTTCCATTTTGAGGGAAGGAAGAGGGGAATGACAGAAGACTATAAGTTAGAGATGGTGAAATGATCGGCTTTGTTTTGTGGGTAGGTCATTCTCATACAAGTTTAAAGCTGATAAATCCTGTTTAGGTGTAATTTAAACTACGGAAGTATTAGCCCCAGATTGGAAACAATCCAAATGTATAGCAACAATAAATTGTGTGGTATATTTGTATAGGGGACCACCATTACACAGCACTGATAACACTGGCCAACAAATTTTTACAAAAGTCATATCACTGAAATAAAATTAGCCATTTCCGATCAATTCGTATGTGCTCAACATGAATATGACAGTCAAATTCTAATTTTGGCTCTAGTTTTTTTTGTAATCTGCAATAAATGGATGTTTACATCACGAAATGCATGCCAATAGTAATAGGCCTACGGTTAATACCTGTAAAAAATCAAGTCATGGACTACTTCTTAGATTTCTTCACTTGTCTCTTGTACAGCTGTTCAGAATAGAATAGATGGAACACGGTTTCCATTGTGCATTCTGGGGGGGGGGTCATGAGTGATTTCTAGGGCATTCATGAGGCCCTCAATATCGGAACAGAATACCAGAGCACTTTCCTTTCTGAAGAAAGGCTCCAACTGCTGGTGGTACTTTTCGATAGAAAGAATTGTGACATCTTCTTCTAGAAGATTCCATTGTTGGAGTCTTGATCCTAGCAATTCTGCCTTGTTCTTGGATAAGTCCAAATCACGAACCAGGTCATTGAGTTATTCCTGTGTTAGTCTGTGTGGGGTTGATGATGCACCACAGTGAAAATCTGGATCGCTGCATGCTGATCGAACAGGAGAACAGGTCGGCTCACCCTTGTCCTCATCAGACGAATCAAGAGAATATTCTGCTGGAGGTTCTGGAATAGGAAGTCCCTCACCATGTGGAACTGGTCTCGATGCAGACGGAATGTTTGGGTAGACTATTCTCGACTTCTTTTGCTTCGTTATTCTGCCGGAAAGAGGAGGAACCAAGCAGAATAACAGTCTTTTATGTGGTTGCTTGGCTCTCTCCACACCACGGGGACTGCAAACAGCATGGATGGTCTTTTGCCATTGAACCACTGTGAAAGCTGTGTTGTACATGTAGCACAGCATATATGCGGGGTCCAAGGCTTGTCTTGGTCACCAACCTTGCATCCGAAGTCAAGATGATAAGCCTTCTTCACTTGAGAAGTGATCCTTTTCTTCTGGTTGGCAAATGTCACTTCTCCACAAATAGAGCAGAAATTGTCCACGCTATTAACGCACTTTCGAGACATGACTGTTCTGTATTGTGCCTAAATGGATAAAATCAGAACAGTTCTATGAAACAGTAGCTTAAACTGTGTCGCACAAAGTCTAAAATATTTTCACTGCTCAACCTTTCCAACAGGGCTTTCTAGAATGCACTGCTGACGTCAGCTTACTTCAGCATGTGCCTGGCAGTCGAATTGCATTGCATCAGAAAATGATGCAGTCAACTCTGGATGATGTGTGCATGATGGTATTATGCAATGCGATGCAATATGACATCATTCTAGGCTGATTTAGGATGTTGTTGGAGTCCTACTGGATCAATTTACATGGTGAAACATAAAATGAATTTTATAAAATATCTTCAAGATGAGAGCTAATAAAAAAATTTCAGGGTTATATTCATGTTCAGCACACCAAGATACTACAGATGCGGGCCTTTTCAAATCAGTTATGATCTCACTGTTGACCAGTGTAATGAATTCCTGCCATATGCAACGAACATAGATGAATCCTCCAAGCCAAAGAAACCAACCATAAAAAACTACATCCCCTATGACTCCATTTATATAAAGGTTAAAAACAGTCCACACTAATCTGAAGTCAGGACAGTGGTTGTCACTGGGGTGGAAGTAGTGACAGAGAAGAGACCCAAGTGGGGTTTCAAAGTCATTGTTAATGTTCTGTTTCTTAAACTTGACCTGAGTCCTGGTATCACGGGCACACTCACTTGATGATCAAGTTCAAAACACTGCACACTTGTACTTTAAAACAACCACCACCACCTTCTCTGTGACATATAGCATATATGTCTGTCTGTGTGTGTGTGTATGTGTATAATCACTTGTTGTTTTAAAGTACAAGAAG
The DNA here is from genome assembly GCA_004024925.1 of Scalopus aquaticus. NCBI lineage: Eukaryota > Metazoa > Chordata > Mammalia > Eulipotyphla > Talpidae > Scalopus > Scalopus aquaticus. Next base: position 13,032 of record PVIJ01003951.1, on the reverse strand, counting down.
TGGGGGCAGTTCTTGTCCCCTGCAGCGATCCAACTGACCTATGTCCCCAACGGGATACAGGGTGCTGTGAACACAGATGACCATTACAAAGTTGGTGTCCAAAAGTGACGGGCCCTCTTTTAGGCGTTGCCAGGTGACCCGATATCATGCTTCTAGAGTATGACTGTTCTGCATCATTTGTGTTTTTGACGTACGCATCTCCAGCACTTTAAACATTGCTGTGGTTTGCTACTGATTATTTTATTTATTGTATCTCCCACTAGAATAGAACCTCCATGAAGGGAGGAATATTGTCTTGTTGATCACTCCGTAGCCCAGTGCTTGGCACACTTTATTATTATTTTTTTAATATATATATTTCATTGTTATTTATATCTTTTACATTTTGTATTCCCCTTGGGTAACCCACCACCGATTCACCCGTGATCCATCTCCGTGGTCCCTTGTGTCCTTTTCTACTACATTTTGTGCCCTTCTCCTCCCCCTCCCCCCACTTGGCACACTTTAAGCACTCAACTAGTGTCTTGTAAATCCAGGCTGGAATTAATATGTCATGGATTCAGTATACCCGAACTCCAATGAGAGCTCTGTCATCCTTTGCTTAAGTTTGAACAAGTCTAACTCCTCTCTGAGTGTCACTTTTCTCATCTGTGCAATGAAAGAGTTAGACCAGATGATGTCTAAAGTATCTTCCAGTGCTGGATAATTGTCACGTGGAGAAATAACTAGCTCCACCATTTTTCCCTTGATCCTGTGTGCTCAGGCTATAAAAGTGAGATGGAAAGTTCTAAAACTTCTTAGTTTGGCATTGGTCACTTTCTGTGCCTCCAACAGACAACTGTTGATGGGTGGATTTTTACAAGTATGGAGTTCCATCCTCTGTTTTCCTTCAGTGTTATAGTTTTGAAGTTATTTTCGTCCTTTCAAGGAAAAAGACTCCTACAGGGGCTTAGCAGGAAGCAGATGACTGCCAATTAACTTAGTTTGAAAGGAATTTTTTGGAAAACAAAGGCCATCCTTTGATGACTTGTAGCAATTAAAACATAATTAATAATAATAGAAGGCAATATCATCAAATGGCTTCGAGAACAAGTATTGGCTTTGGCCAAGCCTTGGTTCTGCCAAATCCTCACTTGCTGTGTGACCTTGGACAAGCTATTTCAGTAAAATGGAGACACCAACAGAACCTACCCCAGAGGATGTTGAGAGGATACAGTGAGCGGATGTATTTCATCACTTAGCTAAGTGCCTGACACACTCTAACTTTTCAACAAAGTGTGGCTACTTTAAATCATAATTATTATATGACAACACCTAAAAAGTTTCTTCAGCTCAGGCTCTGAAGATAACAGACAAAAGCACATCAGAGCATGGTATGTTAGGAATTAAAAAAATTAATTTCTCATTAGGAGCCCAAAGATGTGAACAGAAGCCGTCAGTGCTGTAAAGAGGGCAGGATGGGTGGGCAGGACTAAGGAAGGATGTGGTGGCACTCAGGAGCAAGTGTCTTAGCCCTCTGGATCCTTAGCGTCCCTGTCAATACCAGAAACCTTCCATCAGGAGGTAGTGGCTATTCAGCTTAAATGGAGTTGAATATTCAGCTTAAATGGTATCATGCGGGTAAAGCTCGGAGCTTGGCCCTGGCATTTAGTAAGCCCTCAATAAACGGTGCCTGCTGTCACCACCTACGTGGCTGCTTTTTTTCTTGAGCAGAGCTCTGGCAGCCCTGGATGGCCACTGCAGGCCGCTGTGGTTTAGAGGCAGCGCACCGTCCAACAGGTTCCCAGGCCTCGCAATTCTGTGTCCACTAAACTTCTGGGCCATTTAAAACACAAAGGCTCGGCGACCCTTCTCCACCCCCTCCCCTCCCCCCTCCCCACCCCCCTCCACACACACATTTTCAAAGGGAACCGGCGCCTGCAAGCAGCGGTGATGCCCGGGCATCCGGGTGGCCGCAGGGAAGGCCGGGCCGCGCTGCCCCACTCCGCGGGGCCGGGTCGGAGGCGCCGGCCGACCCACAGGCGCGCGCGGCGGGGGCGCGGGCCGCTCGGCGTCCGCTCGGCCGGGCCCGGAGGTGTCCCAGGTACCCGGGCCTCGCGGCGTTTTCAAGTGCTGGCTGCCAAGCTTGAAAAGGGCCCGCCGCTGGGCCGGGCGTTTTGTGTTTGCCAAACAAAGCATGAAGGGAGAGTGAGCAAAGGGGGCGGGCCGGCCGCCGCACAAAGGCCGGGGGCGGGCCGCGGGCCGGGGAAATACAGTTCAGTGGGCCTGAATGGAGCCCTCGGCCCCCGGAGCCCCGGGCTGGGCGATCACAGGGCCTGCAGGCCTAGCGCGGAGCGCTCTGCTGCATTGATCCAGCCCCGACCCGACGAGCGAGCGGGGGCTGCCCACGGGAAGGGGGCCAGGGTGGGCCGGGACCGGGAGGGGCGCCGCGGGGGGCTTCTGGGGCCGCCGGCCGCAGATTAGGCCCTTTTCTTAGAAGCAAAGGAAACTCGCGGCCCTTGCCAGGGCCTTCCAGATGGAGCGTGCCCTGGAACCCAAGGGGCCGGGCTAGGAATGTCTCCCCATTTCTGTGGGGTCAGCCACAACAAAGATGTTCGCTCTTCCTCTTCTGCAAAAGAGGAAGGCAGCTATTTCATCTTCGCTAGGGCCCTCCCCATTCTGTGGGGAGCGTGCATTCTGTGGGTCAGGAGATGCCCAGAAGACTGTAGTCCTCTGCCCTGTGGTGCTCCGCACAGATCCAGTGCCTGGGCAACCTCTGACTTGGTTGGTTGGACACAGGATAAATTGGACGGGCCGCGGGAGGACGCAAGCTTAAATATGCCTTTCCATCAGATGGGTTTCTGTTCCTTCGGGTCTTGTCTGATGGGTCTTTTTGACTGTTTGGCATGGTCTTTGTTTGAATTTGATTCTGATTGTTTTATTTTTCTCTCGGACCCTCTTTTGTTCTCCAGACCATGGAACATGGTCACAAAAATTGTTTCTATAGTTGGAGAAAATATCAACAGACTGTTCAAAACAGAAATAAAACAGATTGAACAGACTGAGGAGAGAGAGAGGCTTCAGAGATGCTGAGATGATGACCATTTAATGATGATGATGAGAGGGTACACATTGCATCTTACCAGTCGGCCACAGTTTGCACACAGACACGGTTTATCAGTCACCCCATATGAACACAGGATCTGGCACACGGCACTGACTAAATCAATGGCTGGATCTGCTGCTGGCGGACTCCAATGGCAGTGCACAGACGAAATAGCTCCGCTTCAGAGGGGCTAAACAGTGCGCAGCCTGCACTGAAATCTGCCAAACGCAAACCTCCAGCTCCTTGCCCTACTCCCCGTAGAATCCTGAAGGGCTTCTCAAATACTGGCTGTTTCATCTCACTCTTCTGTGTTCATTTCTGGACTATGAGGCCCCAGATTTCCTTTCTGAAGACACAAGGTTTTGTTTGTTTTGTGCGATGACACACTCCGCATCATTAAGTGTCCGTGAAGAGGAATCCTTTAGTTGCATTAGAAAAGTGGTTTGTGACCACTGAGAATCTCAGAAACGAAGCTCTTGTAGCAGGAAGAGCCAGGCTGCTAATGAAATGACTTTGGGCGGGGTTTCTGCTTTCTCATAAGGTGGAAAAGCTTAGGCTGAACACACAGTTCAGATCTGAGCAAAAAGGTTCTTACCCAAAAAAAAGTTTCGCATCTATAGTTGCTTTTCCTCACTTGTAAATGGTAACTGATAGAAAATACTTTCAACTTTGCCTTGATTTGAAGTTTACTGAGGGAATCAGGCCAACTGATAATATACTTTTTGACATTGAGTCAGTATTGTTTAAACCAGTTTATATGAAATCCTTAAAAAAGTTTTGCTCCATAACTTATTGCAATTCCTTTTTAAAAAATGTCTTTATGTTGATGTCAATTGTCTTCCTTAAAAGAATCCTTTGCCAGTATTATGTTTGCACTTGAAGTAGTCATCATAGTAATGAATATCAATCTACTACTTTATTTCAAAAGTTAGTTCCTACATGTGGTTTTATGAAGTTCTTAAACTTCACATGAAATGTTTTTCTTAACAATGCACCATGCAAATCCACACTGAGTTAGCCCATCTGTTTTTTTTTGTTTTTTTTTTTTTTATGGAAAAATTTTTGGCTTTAGTAGGAAGAAAGCCATGAATGTTTCCTTGCAATATCTTTGCTTGACTGAAAAACACATGAATGAAATAAGACTTCAGGATTGCAAGAGGTAATTTACATACTAATTAGGTAACACAGTGTAGGGGGTGGAGAGAGAGAGAGAGAGAGAGAGAGAGAGAGGAGAGAAGAGGCAGATTCCGGAAGTTGATAGATAATGGGCTGCATGGTGTCAGAGAGTGTGATTATGCTTATTGTCCCTTAGTCTCAGTTCACTCATCAGTCAAAACGCTGATGGCTCTTAAGATAAAATACGACATGTATGAATAGAGCCAGGCACAGTAGGTGCTCAAGAAATGTTCATTCCTCTTTGCTACTCACAACAGCCCTTACCTCGTCCTTTATAAAGAGGATCAGTTTGCTCATCTATACAATGGGGATAATGACACTTACACAACAAAGGCAGTATTGCATAGGATATTGACTAAGAAGAGCATGAGCTTCCTAACCTTTCTGTGCGTGGCTCCCTTTGGCACTGTGCTTAATCCATTGGACCCCTACTCAGAACACTTTTAAATGCGGAAATACAATACTTTAGATTACAGAAGGGAGGCCAATAATGATGAAATAAAGCTAGCAATGTGTTTTTTTTTTAATCTGTGGTATATGTGCTTCCTTAATAGTGCATTAAATAATAACAAGATTTAGCAGGCCATGTAATATCTGGCACTATTTCAAAGTAATAATGAGCATCAGTCTTATTGTGTGATAACTGTATCAGCTACAACATACTGTAAAAGAATCTGTGATAGTTGTACTGGTGATAAAGTCACAGGTATTACTAATTTGACTTTGATTTGTCACCGACATAATTGAAGGAGTGTTTGCTTTCAGTTAGAGGTTAATATAAATTAAGTTGTAATTTTTTTCCATTCAAGTTTATGGATATCAGATTAAGAGCAAAAGTGTGATTAGCACAGTAAATGTCAGAGGATCTACGAATCGTGTCAAATAAATGAATGTGACAGCCACGGCACACATCAGAGGAGGTGTTTCCCATTGTTTTTACCTATCCACAGTTGGTATTGCATGAAAGCAGCCATACATGACATGTAAAAAAGTGGGTGTGGCTGTATTCTAATAAAACTTTATTTGTAGTAACAGGTGGTCAGCATGCGGGAGTTGGCCCATGGGCCAGAGGTGGCTTAAAAGCATTAAGCAAAACTTAAAAGCATTGTTCCTTGAAGAACTTAAAACATTTTGACTCATCATGCCTTGTCAAATACTTGGAACAAGACCTTACAGGGAATTATTGGGAATACACTTTGCAAAAGCCACAAATTGTTCTTACGAATGATAGCTAATCAATTTAAATTGAATTTCTATCTGCTATAATGTCTAGATTTGCCTTGTCTGTAAAGACACATAGAAACATAAAGCCAATAACAAGGATGATGTACAGAGTAATTAGAAACAGCAGCACTTTAGTGTGTGGGAAAGCAAATGACATCGAATCTATTGATGGCAGTATCACCGGTGTCTGGAGTTTTCTCCAAGGAGCTGTAACTATCCTGCAGCTGTCATCTTCTTGGCACACTGTAGGTGTTCAGTAGGTACTTATTAGTTGATTGACTCTCCTAATGAGTCCCCAAGGAAGAAGAGAAGCAAGTATATATTCATTTGGAAATCTAAATATTGCCATTGAACAGACAATGTTCTGGTATTTCTAGGACGGATGGAAGGAAAGTAAAACAAAGTGATATGGCTCAGGATTTTTTTAGAATGGAAAAAGAAAGGTGCTAGGGTGCTTGCTGTTCAGATAGAAACATCTCAAGACAACAATCATTCTTGAGCAACTACTAAGTGCAGTACGCTATAGTGACAGGGTCAAAGAAAAAAAATAGCCAGTGGTTCTTGCTCCTGCCAAAAAGCTATGCCATGTATAAGCCATGTATCTATGACAGAGAAATACTTGTGTGAGTGGTGAGAACTACAGCTTAGAACTGGAGAAGTTAAATATTCCAGCCAGCTGTGGAAGTAGAATATCTGGAGCTAACATCTCTTGGTGTCTTTCTTTCTAGCCCCAAGGCCATTCATTTCCTTTTTTCCTGTCTTCATTAGTCTGTCTTCACTAGGGTAAGAAAGGTCCCTGTGCAAAAGCCAGCCAGACATTGTGCACGAGAGGTCCCAAACCATTGGTGTATGTGTTCTGACCTGGCTTAGCTACAAACACAGCAGACTACCAGCAACTCCCTGCGGTGCCTTTGAACAGATCCCCTTCATGGGGAAAAACAATCCAAGGCTTCGATCCAGGTACCAACACTGGAAACTGCCACAGGCATCGGCGTCTTCACTGCTGCCTCATCTCCTCTGTTGTTGGGCTGGGGATATCCCTACTCCAGCTGCCACAGCAGCAGGGCAAACTTAGACTCTTGTCAGGCTAAGCTACGGTTCTGGGTGAATTTTCTCATCCGAATCAGCGTTATCTGGAGAGTTGGGTTTAGTAGATGTCAAATCGTACCTGTTCTGTTTTGCTTAGCTGAGGCAAACAGCTGGCACTACATAAGGAAGTGGTTTGGAGAGTTCATCTCAGTCAACTGGGCACCATTCAGAGCTTTGGTCCTGAGTCATTTCACACTCTGCACTGTTGTCTAGTCTTCCTGGCTTCTGGGCTCATCACTTCTGTCTTACCTTCGCCCTACCTACCTCACTGAGCATGAGCTCAGTGTTGCTTCTCCAGCAAAAAATGATCGGTCACTGCCCTGTGGATAAGAGACTAAGTAAGGCTTCCAGTGTGCTAGTCCTTGGTGAGAGTATCCTGGATATAACTACAAAGGATGCCAAAATCGTGAAAGTGTGCAAAGAGAAGCAAGTGGGACCTCACAGTCCATAGGCAGAAAAGGACACACGAATATATCATGGAACTGAGTAGGCAGTGGGGAGTAACTGTTATAAACAGCATAGTGCAGACAGAGGGGGGAAATGAGAAACATTGGCATGTTGAAACCTGAGTAGGAAGACAAACCTAGCTAGATATTTGAAACAGGTGTGTCATGTGGCCAATTGGACCCTCCCTGCCATGGAATACATGAATAGGCCCCATATATCTAGAGGGAGAAGGGGCAAGCATCCTCTGTATTAGTGGTTAGTTACCTTATGGTAAGTACCCACCATTTCAGTGGCTTGATGTAACACCTATTTCTACTGAGCTGCTGCACATCTTAGGTATTGGACCACACAGGGCATTGGACCACACAGCTCCCTCAAAGACCTGGACTGTCAGAACTTCCTCGGTCTTGTGGCTTCACCATCCGGAGCCTGTGGACTCGTTGGTCTCCATGTAGCAGAGATGCTTACCAGCCATTAAATGCTCTGACTTAGAGTTGATTCACATTCCTCTGCTCACGGGCCACTGGTCTGACCTAATCTCATGAGTTTGATCTTTTGAGAAAGTCTACCAAACATTTAAAGAATTAATACCAGTCCTTCTCAAACTCTTCCAAAAAGTGAAAGAAGAAAGAACACTTTCAAACTCAATTTATGAGGCAAACATTACAGAAATATCAAACCCAAAGAGAGATCAAACCCAAACAAGGAATCTAGTTCAACATAACAAAGACCATATATGACAAGCCCACAGTTAACATCATACTTAAAGGTGAAAAACTGAAAGTTCTACCTGGGAGAGCAGGACAAAGGCAAGGATGCTCACTCTCAACACTCCTGTTCAGCATAGTACTGGAAGTCCTAACCAGAAAAATTAGGGAAGAAAAGGAAAAGGCTTACAAATCAGAAAAGAAGAAGTTAAAATGTCTATGTTTGCAGATGACATGATCTTATACAGAGAAAATCCTAAAGATTCCACAAAACAAACTTTTAGAAGTAAGAAACACGTTTAGTAAAGAAGCAAGATACAAAATCAACATCAAAATTCAATTGCACAGCAAAACTAAATGAAAACAAACTCTAGAAGTAGGACTTTAGAACTGAGGCTACAAAGGGGGAAGATGGGAATGGAGAGCAAAGCAGGGAGGGTACTCAATGTATGGTGGAGGATTATTATTGCTTTGGTGGTGGGTGTGTGTGGTAACATACATCTCAAGAGGTGTAAGTGTGTACCCCTAAATCATATACATTGTTTTAACCAAAGTTACCTCAATAGAGTATGATACAATTTTTTAAATCTTAAAAAAAATCAGTAATCAGTTCCATTTTCATATCCTGACAATGATCTATCTGAAAAGGGTATTATGAAAACAATCCTATTTACAGTAGCACCAAAAAGAATAAAGTACATAGGAATAAACTAAGGAAATAAAAGATCTGTGTACTAAAAATTACAAAACATTGATGAAAAAATTAAACAAGCCTCAAGGAAATGGAACAATATCCTATGTTAATACATTGATGAATTAATATTGTTAAAACATCCATAGTACCCAAAGCAGTCTACCAATCCAATGCAATCTCTACCAAAATAGCACACTTAGGGGAAAAGAGGTCACCTTGGCTGTGGGTATGCCTTTCTGCCCCGCCTGAGTGAAACTTCAGCTCTTGGACTTTTCCAGGAGGCACTTTTCCCCCTCCCTTTCTCTTCTGTCTTTTCCTCCAAATCTCTGAATCTTAAAATAAACTTGATGCTCTAGAAAGAAATTGCAAAGGCATTTTTACAGAAAGAAAAAGCAATTCTAAAGTTCATATGGAACCAGAAAAAAAAATAGCCAAATCAATCTTGAGAAAGAAGAACAAAGCTGAAGGTATCACATTACTGATTTCAAAATGTATCACAAAGCCACAGTAATAAGAACAGTATGGTACTGGCACAAAAATAGACAGATAGACCAATGGAAAAGAATAGAAAACCCAGAAATAATTCAATGCATATACGATACCAACAATAAATAATGAAGAAAGAATAATAGCTTCAACAAATGGTGTTGTGAAAACTGGACATCCACATGCAAAATAATTAAATTAAACCCTTATCTTACACCATAAACAAATATCAATTCAAAATTTATTAAATACTTACAATTAATACCAGAAACTGTAAAACTCCTTCAGAAAACAGAGGGGAAAAGCTTCCTGACATTCATCTTGGCAATTACAAGTATGACACCATAAGCATAGGCAACAAAATAAACAATAAACAAGGGGTACTGGATCAAACTAAAAAGCTTCTACACAGTAAAGGAAGATATCATCAGAGAGAAAAGGCAATTTATGGAATGGGAAAAAATGTTTCCAAGCCATATATCTGATGCAGGGTTAATCTGTAAACCATGTATCGAACCTCTACTAATCAATAATAAAAAACTGAAGAACCCAATTTAACCCTTTGCACTCCGCTGTCCCCTCTCAGGGGACATCGGAATTCTAGCATATCACTCGGATGTCCCCTCTCAGGGGACATTGCAGTTTATCCCTTTGCACTCCGCTGTCCCCTCTCAGAGGACATCGGAATTCTAGCATATCACTCGGATGTCCCCTCTCAGGGGACATTGCAGTTTATTAGTGATTACGGGGAATTGAGTTATTTCAATGCAACTTTTTGAGACATGCATGTTTCCCTGAAGTTTTATCTTGAAATGGCACAAGAAATTAAATCAAAATATCATAAAATTACTAAGATATATACAAGAAATGTCAGCGGGTTTTGTGTCAGACGAGAACGTGCACTAATCAGCCTGCAATGCATATTGGGGAGTGTTACAAAACTTATCATACTGTACAAATTATAAACAATGAAATATTGGGGTTTTTTTGCAAATATACATTCCTCGATTTCACCCAATTCATATAAGTCCAATATCATTATAATACGCTACTTGGTTCCAAAATTATACTAAATAATACGAGGGTCTGTAAATGCACGTTTCTGCCGCAAAGTGGCGTCGAGAAGCTGGTAGCCAATGTCCAGAATGGTTCGGAGTGCAAAGGGTTAAAAATGGGCTAAGAATTTGAACAGACATTTCAATAGACATACAAATGGCCAGCAGGCATGAGAAAAATGTTCAACATTACTAGTCATCAGGGGAATGCAAATCAAAACCATAATGAGATACCATCTCCAACCTATCGGGATGACTTATCAAAGAAAAGCCAAAAGACAGCTAGTGTTGACAAGAATGTGGAGAAATAAAAACCCTTGTAATTGCACCATTTGTGGGAATGAAAAATGATGTAGCCACTATGGAAAACAGTATGGAGGGTCCTCAGAAAATGAAAAATAGAACTACCATATGATCCAATAATCCCACTTCTGGGTATTTATCCAAAAGAGTTGAAGTCAGGATCTCAAAGAGATAGCATTCTTCTGTTCTTCCCCGTGCTATTCACAATGACCAAGATGTGAAAATGTTTAAATGTCCATTGAAAGGTGAATGAATAGGGGCCTCCCCGGTGGCGCAGCGGTTGAGCGCTGCGCTGTGGAGCTGTCGGCAGCGGCGACGCGAGTTCGATGCCCGGCCGGGGAGAATCCCACATGGTGCGGCAGACCTCTCCTGCCTCGCCCGCTGCTCCCCTCAGCAGTGTATTTCTGATCTGCCTGTTCTGCTCCCCACTCTGGCTCTGGTGAACCCTCTCGCCGCCCCATGCCTCTGGCCTGTACCCCAGCTTGTATGTATAAATAAAAAAAAAAAGAAAGGTGAATGAATAAAGAAACTGTGGTATAAACATATAATGGAATACTATTCAGCTTTTTTTCAAAAAAGGAATATTCTGTAATATTTGATAATATGGATAAACCTTGAGGACATTATGCTAAGTGAAATAAGCCAGTCACAGACAAATTGTGCATGGTTACACGTATATGAGGTATCTAGAACAGTCAACTCATAGAATCAGATAGGGACTGGGGGGAGGGAGAAACAGGGAGCTACTAGTAACAGGTAGAAAATTTCAGTCAAGCAAATTGAGTAAATTCCAGTGATCTGCTGTGCGACATCGTGCCTATAGTTCACGATGATATATTGTGTACTTAAAATTATAAGACACAGATCTCACGTTAAGTGTTCTTTCCACGATAAAATAAAATAAAATAAAAATAAATATTAAACAAAGCATACAAAATGCATACCTCCTCCTATGATGATGAGGGACTAGTAATAACAGTGCTAGTAGTAACACCATTAGCTGTCATTTATTGAGTGCTTATTATTTTCCAAGCACCTTGCTAAGAGCTTTGCATCCATTGCCTCATTCATGTTAACAACAGCTTAAGTGCCTTTCTCTCCAGAGCCTCAGTTTCTCCTGTAAGAAAGTGAGTCACAACCCCGTGGCGGGGGCAGGGAGCTGAGAAGGCAGCAGGAAAGCTCCCTGCTCTCCAGGCGTCCCCTGACTGCTTCCAAAGGCAAGGCATTAAAAACACATCCCCGACCTATTCAATGCTGCCCAAAAGAAATATATCCATTTTCCACTTACCACATTGGATTTGCTTTAAATAGAACTCCTGTGAGAAATTGCATTCCAATGGGAAAGTATTAATGGACTAAATGTAGGAACTAACAATTGGGCTGTTTTCACCTCCCGGGGAGGAATTTCTTGCATATTAACAGGTGGATGAGTCCCCAGGTCCAGATTTCTGACTGGCAGCTGCTAGGTGGATGGTTGCCCTGCCATCCCTCCCTCCTGGGACTCTTCCTGGAAAGAGGTATGCTGGTTACGTCATGGAAACATCCCTCTTCAACCTGCCTGTTTGCCTACCTGCGTCCGGGGAGGTGCTCGCCTTGTTGTAAGAGCTGTTACGGCGCTGTACACAAATGGAGCCTCTCGTCTACCACTTCAGCGTCAGAGGAATTAGTTGTTGAGACCCCATTCATCAGTGCTTCTAATTTGATTACTTTTCCCTTTAATTTATCTTTTTCCCCAAAGCTTTCTCATAATCCTTCCAAGACAATGTGTACAATTTGGCAGCTAGGAATTTGGGGTTTAATAAGTCCCCGGCACACCCTCGCATGCTTGCGGGATTGGGTCCCGAGCTTCATTTGGAAGCGGTGCAGCTGACCTGAATAATGAAACAGTGGGCCCAAAGTTATGAATCTCCTCCGAGCATTGCTTCATTAGAATCCCCTTACAAAAAAAGAAATGGGACTCATCTCATCAGCTCGATTTTATGGCATCTGATTAGACCACTATTTTCTCAGCAGGTCCCTTTTCTTTAAACTGTTGACTATGGATGGCCTGCTGAATAGAATGAACTTCGGACCACTAAATTGCCGCATTATGGTTATTTAGTGTAATTTATGAAAAACGGGAGAAGCCGTGATCACTTACTTCTTGTTGCTAATGATATCTCCATTTATCTGAACAGGTACGGGTTCGGAATATCCCTTCCACCCCCAATACTCGTCCTAGAACATGTCTCAATTAGAGACCCCGAAAATGTTATTTGGAGGTACAAACTCTACAGATGAGAGATTAAAAATGATTAACACCTGCACGTGTATTTATGAATAGCCACCGTCAGCAGCCTTTCAGGAAAGCTGTGCCTTTTAACTGTGCCCACCTAATAAGTTCCTCCGTTCAGTGTTTTACTTATAATTCAATGAATTTGGTCAGTGCCTAAATGGGTCTTCTGGGTAATATGCCCATTAGTGCATCGCCATCTCTGTTTTGAGATACGAGAAAGGTATTGAAATTATGTAGTATTTATTTCAAGCGTTTTTATGATTAAAATAGTACATTGTGGTCCTCTTCTCTGGCTAGTGAGAATTCCGCTATTGGAGCTGTACAGCAAGTGCAGCAAGTGTAAAAGTCACCCTAAAACAATGGCCCCTGAATTGATCAGCCTCGGGAATGTTGACTTGTAGAAGCTACAGGTCACCTTCGGTGCGATTCTCTCAAGCATCTAGTAGCTAAGAGACCAGCATGGTGGAGTGGTAAGCAAGGACGGCTCACTT
>PVIJ01003950.1:0-125850 GCA_004024925.1 Scalopus aquaticus | reverse complement strand
CTGGGTCGTATGGGAGCTCCATGTTTAGCAATTTGAGGAATCGCCATACAGCTTTCCATAGTGGCTGGACCAGTTCACATTCCCACCAGCAGTGTAGAAGAGTTCCTTTTTCTCCACATCCTTTCCAGCATTTGTTGTTGCCTGCATTTTTAATGTGTGCCATCCTCTCAGGTGTGAGGTGGTATCTCATAGTGGTTTTTATTTGCATTTCCTTGATTATAAGTGATGTTGAGCATTTTTTCATGTATCTGTTGGCCATCCGCTTTTGTATCTTAAAAAATCAAAAGTTCTGGCAACTCTGCGACTGCATTCTTAGGTGACTCCAATTTAATGGGTGTGTGTCAGCAGCCTTGAGATGGAGCATAAGATTGACAAATCTCCAATTAATTACAGACTTTCCACTCTAGAAAGAAATTCTAGTTTCCACTATGCTGAACAAATGTCAGTTGCCTTTTATCATTATTTTTCACTCTTAATTTTGTCCATACATAATTTTTAACAAAATACATATATATCTACACACACACTGACACCAAGACTTTCAATTGTGAATTTAAAACCCAAAGGGAAAATAATAAAGCTCTGCTACATTTCTTTGCCTCCTACTTGATTTAGTCCAAAGACCTCTATAAACATCCAGGCCATTGTTTCTCAAAGTTTATTAATAGGCCATTGATTAATAGGCCATTGTTTCTCAAAGTTTACCATGCATGTGGATCTCCTGAGGAGCTTATTAAAATGCAAATCCGCATTCAGTATGTCTGGAGAAGGCCTGACATTATGCATTTCTAATCAGTTCCTATATGATGCTAATACTGGGGTTTGAGAAGCTGCTTTTTGAGGCAAGGAGTGGCCCGGAGGGTTTTCCTCAGACAGTAGAGAATTCAAAATAAACCAGTCAAGATAGCGCTCATCTTATGAAATATTTTATGAAGACTTATCTATAAGCAAAGCTTCTTTTTTTTGAAGAATAATTTTTTGGTTTTTTTTATAAATCTTTTTTTAAAAATATTATTTATTTATGCATACAAGCTGGGGTGCAGGCCAGAGGCATGGGACGGTGAGAGGATTCACCAGAGACAATGGGGAGCAGAACAGGCAGATCGACCGAAATACACTGCCGAGGGGAGCAGTGGGCGAGGCAGGAGAGGTGTGCTACGCCATGTGGGAAGCTCCATGGCAGGGGATCGAACTTGTGCTGCAGTGGCTGCGGACAGCTTCATAGGCTGACACTTAACCCGTTGTGCCACCAGGGAGGCCCTGAAGAATGATTTTGAATATAAGTAAAAATCCTTTGTATTTATTTGCACATATATAATTATTTCTAGTAGCTCATAAGAGGTGCACATTGAACAAGAGCTACATGGATCTAGACAATAAAGAAAAATATGCATTAGAGTGAATCATGAAGTACCTAGACTTTGCTATGTCCATGCATTATTCTCAATTTACACACCTGTCACAATCCAGGAATTTCAGGGGCTCTGGCTAAAATAGGAGAGGTGTGGGGAAGCTCATCTACAAGTCAGTGCGTTCTAAAACTTACCTTGGTGCTTTCAGTCACTAAGTCAAATTCCCAAATCACACTTTTCTTGAATGAGCATAAGCCACGAGCATCTACAGTAATCTTCAGTCTTTGTTGTAGGCCGTCACAGGGGGGCTTAGTGTATATGTCTTTGAGTCTGTCTTTGTTTACTTGACCACTTCTTCTTTCAGATATCTGACAGCACCTCGACAGTTTAGGTACTGAGGATGTAAAGATTAAGACATAAATGTAACATCTCATAACATATACTCTCACATTTCACATCCTGGTTTGTTTCCGTGTACAAGGGGAGGTCTGCTAGTCTCGTGCTTGGTGATGGTAACTGCTTTCATCTCATCAGTCCCTTTCCCTAGGAACTAGTCTCTTGTATCTCAATTACCTGGGATTTCATTCCACTTAATAGGAAACATATTGAACATTAAACATCTTCCCTTGAATGTTTTCACCACCTAGTTTGAGACTTCTATTGTCTCTAACGAAGTTTAATTAGGGCAATTTACTATCCCCAGGTTGAATCATTTAGGACAGAATCCAGTTATACATTTTAGTATCAACTCTCTATTCTTTTAGGAATCTATATTTGGGGTTAGTGGCACCTTTCTCTGGTGTAAGCCTCAGCCTCCACTTGGGCTTCTTACTTCAGCTGTCTCTATCACAGCTGAGCCATGCAGTACAGAAGCATAAAGTGACAGTGATAAACTAACCCTTTATAATGTTCTCCCATCTCTGGATGCTTTGTCATTGTACTGCATTAGGAGTAATAACAGTTCTCTTTTATTTTCCTGTTTTATCTCTCCTAATAAGTTAAAAACCCTATATCCTCAATATATTCAGAATCCTGAAATTAATGATCTTGACTATAGCTGCATTACAAAATCTACATCTACATGAAGTAGGAAGATGAGGAGGAAGGTCCAGGTTGAAGGTATATTAATTTGATGAAACTCTTCCTACATGTCTCTAGAATACTCTTACCTATGCACCATTTTCTTCTCATGGTCACATACATTTTTATATTTTGTAAAAGTTATATTAATATATTTTATGCCTGGGTGCACTTTAATACCTTTAGTCAAGTGTTACAGGGTCAAACAGAAACACAGGAGAAGTACTGGGCTATGATGAATTAGTGCTTACTCAGCATACTGAGGGGCATCTTACTAAAACACCAAGAAATAAAGGTGTTCAGGTGGCAAATAAAAGACCTTAAAGTTATTAAGAAGGATAATATTTGATCTATTTATAAATTAAAACTTAGCTATATTTGCTCTTGGATTTTGAAGAAATGAATTCCTATTTACAGTATTTCCTATCCAGAGTTTTTTCCCCTTGAGTTAAGAATAAGAAATTGAAAAATGAAAATGAGTCTTTATCATTTCCTTTCTCTTTTCCCTATCAACCTTTATATTATTTTTTGATATTGTTCTGAGCTTCCTGTCCAATAATCAAGATTTTGAAATGAATAGGTCGTTTTAATGTCAGTTAGTGCCTTACTAAACCTTTATTACAATTTTTTTCTCCCTTGTCTCCTTACTTGAGTAAACCTGACATGAAGCATTTCCACAAGAGCCTGTTCCCTGAGAAATTAAGGTCAGTGAAAGGCCAAATCAAATGGTAGCAGATTTAGGAGGAAGGATGAATGATGCATTTCTTAGCTATACCAGGAGAAGCAAGTTGCATTACACTTTTTGCTTTTGTGCATTTATGAAATATCAGAAAAATAATAGTGTTTTCATATAATACGATGTAAAAAAAAGTAATTCAATACTATGATTTGTTTTTGGTATCATATGTCAATAATTAAATTAATTAGTTGTTTTTTTTCTTTTCTGAGGAAATAAGTGGCAGACACCGAATTTGAAAGAAATAGGTATGAGTTACTGAGTTGTTAACATACTGCAAGATAAAGTTCCAATAGAAACAAAACTAGAGTATAAAGAAAAGTGATGACCATATAAAGAAGGAGCCTTGTTATGGCCTAAGAATGGTCCTTGCTTCACCAATGGCATCATAATCATTCAGGCTCTCGGGTGTGGAACCTGAAGTCTCCCTGACTCTCCTTCTTTCGTTACAGTCCACTTGGTTGGCTGCTGCAGCCCCCTTTTCATGATGTGCAAAGACCTTCAGCATTTCCAGACGTGTGTCAGAGGCTCACCACCTTTATACAATGTGACTATCACCCAGGTACTTGATTTAAGCAGGTAACAAATGTGCTAAGTATTCCGACTGAGAATTAGAATTAGGGTCAAGATTGTAATTTAAGAAGTTTTCCCTCTAAAGTAGGCGGTCCAAAGTTTTGATCATTGTTTTTCAACAGGATAAAGTTTACCGCCTTAAAAGCCTTTATTGACATCAAATACTACAGATTTATCCATTTATATAATTATAGATACTTGTTATATCAGCATTTATCATAAAGCCTCCACCAAAATTTAGATCAATGATGAACTATCCTAGCAGTAAATCATATTCCTATATTTATATAAAATATTATGAAAATTTTAATTTCTGAGAAAGAAGCACTTACAGAATTTTGTTTTATGGTTAATAATTAACAAATGTTTATAATAGAGTTAGGTTTTTTATCAGATTTATTTTGACATTATAACAACAGCAAAGTCCAAATACATTTAACACAGAAACTTTTTTATAAAAACAAATTTTATTTATGTGCACATACACATAAAAGTTCAAAGATTTTTTATTTGTAAAAACAGAAATCATTGTATTTTTCTTCTAATATCTATTCATACACATGCCTGTATTATGTTAACAGTTCCTCATATCCATTTTTCTCTGTTAGGCTCTGTTGCCACAGCAACATTCAGAATTATCTGGGCATGAATTTCATTTGATATGTTAGTTGTTTTTTTTTTTTCTCAGAATGAAAAATGTATATTCAATCAATTATTTAATCATAACAAATATCAACTTTATTTCTAAGAGTAAATATAACAACGCCTTATCTACACCAAAGATATGATACATAAAATAGACCCAAATTGAAAAAAATGAAATAGCAAAACATAGAGGAAAACATGCTTTCCTTCCAGTGGAAGATAAATTTTGAAATAAAGTTCTGCTCAATCTAGTATCTACTTCTTTCTAACAAATTTTACATTTAAAACTATAGAGATTTATCAGAGTTAAGATTATGAAACAGAAAACATGTCTTTATGTTCTAGCTCTACCACTTATTTGTTGTTGTGACCTTACAAAATGTACTGTTCATTTTCTGGCTCCTGAACAAAATAAGTAAACCATTATATGCAATTCATCAGACATCTTTCAGGTTAAATTGCAAGGAAGGATTTATTATTATTATTACAGTATAGACAGAGCACACAGAGCCTTCCTTATTGCAGCAAGGCAGGTCAATTTCCGGGGATATTTTTAAACATCCCTATTTGAGGTTGGAAAAATTGGAAATAAATGAATTCAAAATGTATGTACAAATACAGAGTTGGGAGAATAACCTTTTTTTTTAGCATTTAAGAAGTAAATGAATTAGAAATCCAAGTGAGTGTAGTGCAAAGTGACATAATTATGGCTGTTTTCACAAATGTGTGACATACCAGGTATGACTAGAGGATTAATATTGAGCTTGAAGTTTGCTGAATGAGACGATCTGCCCTTTATTCTGGAAACTGCTATTCTGGAAGCTTCGATTCTGGAAGCTTCTATGAAAGTTTAGAGTCAACCCTAGACAAACTGTTTGTGATTCTATGCCAAATGATAGTCAAAAACATGTCAACTCTAATGTGCTATCATTTAGATATTTGTAATCATTCTGGTTAATTGCTGTTGGAACTGACATCCCATTTCATTTCCCCCACTGCCACATTACCAAGCAAGCTCCATCAACCTCAAATTCATCACAGCATGGCAGCAGAAAGATGTGTTCCCACATGTTCAGTTATTTCCTGAGTCCTCAGTGAGAAATTAATATCTTCACCTATAAATTTCTGGCAATAATCTCACTGAACTCAAGCAATTATATAATCCCTATGCAATATCAGCAGAAAGAGAATCAGGCAACTTGGATGTTATTCATATTCAGTTTAGGGGCTTTTACCCTCTTCATTTGTATCTTAAGGTTCTTCCAACAAAGAAGTCCCAAGCTAAAGCCTCACTGAAATGTATTTGACTTGTCTCAACATAATAATCAGGTTATAAAATGAGCCTGCAGCGATATTTATCAGTTTGGTTAGAGAATTTACATACATTAGAATGCAATACAATGAACTCTCATGCTTGAAAGAGAATACAAACCACAATATTTCTAAGTCTGAAAAAGGATAAAACCCATTATCTGACTTCTTTATAGTTGTTAACAATATGTTCATATTCTGAAGACCATTTATGGGGAGAATCTCTGAATATTATGATCAATAATTTTGAAGAACTCTACTAGAGTTCAATCAACTATACTAGAAAGTCACAAAATTTTAACACCAGAGGGCAATCTTCTCTAGCTGTAATAATATAAGGGCAAAAACACTGGCTGTAGTTTCTCCTTGATAATAATTTTTTGTCCTCTTACTCCCTCTGAAATTATTTATATATGTGTATATATAATAGGTATAGAGAATATAGATTGGCTGCTACACTAATCTTTTTGTTTGAAATATTATCACCATCATCATCATTATTGCTATCATTTTAACTGAGTTACTCCACAGTAAACCATAAGGGGCAAGATATGCCAAGGTGTTATCACATAATTTTAAGGGTAATTCATGTATAATGGAGTTTCAGTGGATGGGAGATAGAATACACATCAAACAGGACATAGTACTGCCAGTATACTCTGTATTCTGTTGTGGACATACTTTAAATCGAAATGAAAGCCAATCCACTATAACAGGAAGACAACGGATAATATGATTAACTTACATAACTGCCTGATGCTAGTTGGAGGCATTTATCTTTGGTACAGCTTGACTCTAAGTTTTAAAAGTCAAAATGATGGATGCATCAAAAGTAAAAAGTAACACAGCAAGGAGAAAAGTAATACAGACAATTCAGGTTAAACCTGTTGCGTTAGAGGAAGGAGATTTTAGGATATAACCTGAGCTGAACTCAGTTTTTCTGGCAGAATCTTCAAAAAGAAATAGTGAATTTGGGGCCTCCCTGGTGGCGCAGTGGTTAAGTATTGCGCCGTGGAGCTGTTGGCAGCGGCGACGCGAGTTCGACGCCCAGCCCAGGAGATTCCCACATGGCGCGCAGACCTCTCCTGCCTCGCCCGCTGCTCCACTCAGCAGTGTATTTCCGTTGATCTACCTGTTCTGTTCCCCACTCTGTCTCTGGTAAACTCTCTTGCCTCCCCACGTTCTGGCCTGTACCCCAGCTTGCATGCATAAATAAATCTTTAAAAAAAATAGTGAATTTGCTGCAGTGCAGAACCATTTACTAAAAGATGTGGAAGCTACTGCTTTTATTGCCTTTATTAGAATTTTATCTAATGTCCTAAAAACATAAGAACATTCTCTTCCCAATCATTATTGGGCTAATAGCTTAAACAGACATTTTTATGGCAAGTAACCAAACATTTTAATTTTTATTTATTCAAAACCCTCTCACATATTTAAATTCCATATTAGGAAACTGAAAAATTGAATTTTCATTTGTAACTAATGAGGCAATAAAACTCAACAGGGAGGGCAAGCCTAATTTGAAAGGAGGCAGGAGAGGAATTGAGAGCACATAACTTCTTAAAGCTGCAGTGGATATCACAATTAAGGGTCATTCCTATTTCTACCAGACACATCATGGATTTCCTCTTGGTATTTCTCATTGTAGCTCAGCCCAGCACTACGTGTTGTAGAAACCCATGGAAAATAGCTGTAGTGATTGCCACACATCCCTGTAGCTATACACCTACTGTAGGAAAAGGCATTTTTCTCAGACACTCCATAGAGTTTGGTTAACTTGAGTCCCTGGGAAGAAGGAAGAAACATCTTAGAATCAGCCAGCCAGGTAGAAAGACCTCAGATTCTGCACATCCTTGGCGAGCATTGAGATTCCCTTTTAAGCCAAAGGAGGATTAGATTCCTTTGTATTAGTAAATTTAATAGTTAAACACACTTTGTTAATATCAGGGACTTCTGAATTAGGAGAATCCAGATTATGTTATTTTTACTGATTGTATTTCATAGATGTAAAATCTATTTTAGTTATTAGTTGTATAAATATAATTACCTATAATCTGCAATGTAGTAGATATATGGAAGAAATATGTTGTGATGCTACTATTCTATACATTACGTGTGTGTATATACACACACAAAAATACAATATTCTCTAATATAGATTATGTGCTAACCCGCATGTGTTTCATCCTTGTAGTCTTTCAGTATGCCAGATAACAGAGAAGACAGCCTGTTCTGCTTCACTGCATCTTAGAAAAGTTTATTGATCTTTTATTGCACAACTATTATGAGAGTGGAGGCAGCAGTTTCTCAAGCCTAGTTGCAGAAGGATTAAATCTGACCAAGATGTAGATGTCAAAATCTCCATATTCTGTTGTATCTTTTCCAGTTTTTCCTTATCTTTCAGAGCCAAATAGTAACTAATGGGACCATTATTGTGTAAGGAAATAAAAGCAAGCATGCTTGCCATGTCATCTGGGTTCCAACACTGGAAAAGAAATTTCTTGGTTAAGTCTTCACATAACAAATGATTGTTTTTAAGGACTCTTGGTATGCTCTATATGAAAAATAACCAGAAAGTTTCCTGACATATCTATTTATTCTTGTTTTTTTAGCAACAGGGGTGACATTTGAGCTTTCTTCTACATCCTGTATCAGGGCAATGTTAATTTTTTTTAAAAATGGAAAAAGTTAAGGGAAATTTATTTTTATACAAGAAAACGTAATTTTTTTGACTCAGATTCTCCAACACTATTAATCTATGCTTGCCCCATGTGCCTTGGAAATGGACAATTTGTTTCTTGAAGTTTACAGATCCACACATGATGCCCTAGGATTGATCATATCCAAAATCTTACTCAGACCTGACACACTTCATTTATTCATTCATTTACTCATTCATTCATTCATTTTAAGTAATTGGTTTACAACACTGTATAATTTAGAGATACAAGATTACACCCTTCACATTTATGTCACCATCCACACCCACCAATGAAGCATTGAAAATCCTCGTGGTCCACTGTGTCCCTCCCCACTTTACTCACACGCTTGATTTAGATAATTTTGACATATGGGGCAGTTGGACTAATGACATTTAAATGAAAGGTTAGATTTTGAATTGATGCTGTAATGATTGAGACTTATGGATAACTTGGAGTGGGAGGAATGTATTTTACCTGTCAGATAGACATAAATCTTTGGGCCCAATGAGCAGATTATCGTGGAGAGGACAATGGCTCCAAATAATTTCCATGTCCTAATTCTCAGAAGCAAGGAATGTGTCACTTGCTTAACAAAAGAGACTCTGCAAATGTGATCACATGAAGGATTTTGAGTTGGTGAGATTACTTGCATTATTTGGGGGGGAGGGCTCAATGGGTTCTTAAAAATCAAAGAACTTTCTGTTGTTGGAGTCGAAGGAAAATGTGAATATGGAAAATGATCTGAAAAAGGAATGAAAATCTATTCTCCCTTAGAGCCTCCAAAATGTAAAGCAGTACTGGTGATATCTTGGTTGTAACTCAGTGTAATGCGTATCAGACTTCTACAAGTACAAAACCTTTCACAGAATGAGTTTGTGTTGTTTTAGACACTAGATTTGTAGCAATTTGTTATAGCAGCAATTGAAAACAACTACCAACAAGAATAATATCAAATAGCTACGAGTTACATGTACGCGGAGAATTGCCATAATTCAGATTGCCATTCATTTTTTTGTTATTGACTATTGCTGATATTTCACAATGTATCTTTATTCTATTTTTCCCTAATTCCATCAACAATATATGCTTTTACCTTTCCTGTACTTTATTTACAAGCAATTTTGAACAGGCCTTAACTTCTCAATGGAGTTATTTACTTGTTAATGACAGGGTTGAAACTTATTCATGTCTTATCTCTTTGTATATTTTATTGTTCACTCAATAAATATTTGGCAGAAATATATTTTATACTTTATAAAATCCATAGAATCTATTCACTAAACTGTTACAATACTCAGTAAGTTAGACTCTCTGTCACTCCATCCCCATTTGTTCTTCCTAAGAAACCTACAAATTGTTCTTGAATAAGTGTTCTCAAAGATAAAACTATATAAATTAACTCCCATGTAAACTGCTGCCATTATGGGTCATTATTATTATTGGTATTGCTGTATTTTTAAATCAGAAAACATTATTTGTATGACCATTTGGTTATGATTTTATATATTTACTTTTAAGTATAATAGCATTATATTTGGAAAAAAATACACGTTCAGTGAAAACATTTAACAATATTAAAAATACAAATAACAAAATTAAAAATCATTCCTGTACTCACGATGAAGAAACAGCTAGCATTACCATTTGGTAAACATCATTTCAGATACCCTCATGATATCTGAAATTAAGAAAGAAATAGATAAAATGATTTTGTAATGATACCATATTATACATTTTATTTGTGAAGCTACATTAACAAGTATGTCATATATGATACAAATATAATTAAATTATAATTATCTTAAGTAAATGCTAAAGAAAGAGTACAGTTGAGAGGATTATTGCATTTATTTGGCTTTGCTTGTTTTTTCATGTCAACTTTCTCTGAATACACATGAATCCTTTCTCAAGGATGCATCTCACATCTTCCCAGATTTCTTGGCTTATAGTTTTCCACTCAATTTTTGTAAAGTTAAAGTTTGTAAAATCAACTGTATTTGGTTATTAGAAACTACTGGTATAGGTTAAAAAAAAAAAGCCAACAATACTAGGATAAGTCTCCAAGAATTTTTGCTCCTAGAAATAGCTTCTTACTGTTAATTCAGTGACTGCTGGTTAACATTAAAGATTGGCACACCATAGAAGGATGAAGGAAAGTATGGTCACTAGAAAATAAAAATACCATGACTCACAACAAACTTTCAGAAGCTCGTGGTTTTAGGCGTTTAACTCTTGTTTGTCTGCATCATACACCAAGGTTTAAAAATATTTATTTTCTCCTCTGCAATTTCATGCTTGAGAGAAAAATATTCCTTAAATGTTCATGCAATTAGACCTCCTTCCTGAAAATAATACAATCCCACACTCATCCATTCACATCTTTACTCATCAAAATATATATGTGAAATGTGGGAATATATATATTCTTTATGAACATACATACATGGTGAGAAAGAGAGAGAAAACAATAAAACATCCGGTTAGTGTATTCCCATCACATAGGAAGAAAACAAAGGTACAAAAAACACATAGCATACTACAAAAAACACATAGCATACGATCTAATGAGGAATAAAAAAAATTGTCTATATGAAATAGTAATAAATAATAAAAGAAGCTTAGGGGATTTTGAATTGTTTTTAGTAAGATGGTTAAGCAATAAACTACTTATCAAAACCTTGTAAACATGGCTTACATTGATCAAATTCTAACACTAGCTTAACCACTGAATGTTTTATCTCTGGAGAAGATATTCCAATAATTTCTTAGGACTTAAAGTATATTCGATACTAGATCATATCTATTTGTTTCCTGGGATGAAATGTCCTACATAAACCTTAACAGCCCTCCTCTTAATAAAAACATTTTATATGTACATATAAAATATATATTATAAACAGTTATTTAGTATATATGTAATTAATATTATGTTATTAAATGACAATTATTATAAAAATATGTAATTATATGTACATAGAGATATACATGTTAAAGAATGTCACTGAATTTCTTTTCTACCTTTATCTGTTCATCAGTTTAATCAGTTCAGTCCATTAAACCGGAGAATGCTGTTCAACAACATCAGAAAGCCTGGGTTTGAATGTCTTTTCTATGCTAGCTAAAATAAATTGAGTTACTTAACTTCAGTAGATAGTAGAAATGGGGAAAAAATACTTATTTCACATAGTTGTAATAGGATTAAATGAAATATGTAAAAGCATTTGGCCCTGAGGAATTAGATCATAATGTTTGTTGAACATGAAGCTAAAATACTTTTTAGACTACTGGAGTATCAACAGGAGTACTATTCTCAGACAGTATTTCCAGGTCTTATGGGGTAGAGACATGATAAAATTTAAAATACATTTAATAAGAGGAGCTTAAAAGTAAAATATATTAGGTCACCTTAATGGGTGAATTCTTTCCTTTCTCAAAACATGTTGGAAACCATATTTTTTTAAGGTTGATCTCTGACCAGTTTTTATATAACTCAGCTTGTCAACATTTACTGGACACCAGAGCTACTGCTAAGAGAAATATGAAGACAAGAGTAGACTCATTCATTACACTTGAGAAATTTACAACTGAATCTGGGATAAAAACCAACATTAGAAAATGTTTTTAATACTAATCTGAAACAAATTTTTAAAAAGCCAACTAAGACATACTGGGTTTCAAAGACAAATCTAAATCCTATTAGGCATGTTATTAAAATAAATCGTGTATAAAGTATCTATTTGTGTGAAGTATGTACCAATCATAATTTTGTAACAGTTAAACTTTCCAGATCTCTATTTTCATGTAATAAGTGAAACATTTTGAGAATTGGCAGGATTTTCTTCATGTTTGATCTAAACTCTGATTTTGCTTGGTTAATCTGTTTCTGTTAAGTGCATTTCATCACACTTATTAGTCAACCGTTGAAATTTTGATTTTCTGGGTGCTTTGTTGCAATAATGTAATTTCTGTTGACACTGAGGACTCCCAAAGGGTCATGCTGGTGATACCTGTACATTGGGTTGAAGAATTTCTAAAATGCCAAGCCCAGGGGCAGGATGTCAGCGGGAAATCCTTGATTAGTAAATCTGGAAAGTGCAGTCCTTCAGAGACCACCTACCACTGGCCTGGAGCTAGTCACTTTTCTATGGTCCCCCCCAGTATGCCTTGCATTGCAGTCCTCAGACTCACTGTGGTTCTTAGCCCCTCTGAATCACTGTGCATTGGCTTTGGTGCCTCTGTACCTCAGTTTCCTGCTTGCCTGGACACCTCCCCTCTCCTCACACACATAATCTAGTAACTTCTCTGTCATCCAACGACATACAACCAGCTCATCTCAAGTGAGATCTGAACCATAACCTGGGGAGGGGACTTTCTGTCAAGTCTCTTCTTCCTTGAGTAATATTCAGCCCTAGGAAATTCCTTACATTTATCTTTATAGCCACTTTGTCATAGTTGAATAGTTTTTACTTAACTTTCTCCGTTGAAATTTATCAGGTAATTTCTGTCTCTAAATTGGACATAGGGCGACACTCTTAGCAACTATGGAATTATTATCTCCATTTGATTTCAGTTTCAAAACATTTCTGCTTATATCCTATAATTTTTTGATTGGTTGTTACTTAGAAGTTCACAATAAAAATTATGAAAGCTAAATAAATGCAAATGCTATCAATTCATTGACTACTATGAACAGTTATTTGTTTTAATAATAAAGGTTAAATTTAACAATTTAAGGTTTGGTGGGTAAGGAAAACAATGATTCCATAAATGTTTTGAATAGAAGATGGCAATCTACTTAAGACCAAGTCCAGTTAAAGAAACCATGCCCAAATATTTTAAGAAGAAACAAAAGTTCCCTTTTTCAGGCCTTTATCTTAAAAGAAGTTGTAATGAATAATAAATTGTCAGGTGGAAGAAAGAATGTTCTATGTATACAGGTATTTGTGTTAGAAAAAGTTGACAAAAAAGATTAAGATAATAAAATGCCCCTTCCAAAGTCTTTCCCGGGTTTACCATAACTGTAATTGTGTGGTCTTTTGTGTAGATCCACAATCACATGGAATCATTTGAATCCTTCAATATTAGAAGTCCCCTGGAAGAATACCAGGACAGTTTTGACTCACAATTAACCTTATCCTACAGTGAGTAGGACTATAGAAGCAACCCACTATAATTTCCCCACGGTTGACCTTATTATTCATGAAGCTCTTATCCTGGAAATCTTTGTCCATTTTCTAACACTTGAAAACCAATTAAAGATTCTTGCATATTTTCTTCTGTAAGTCATTTACAAATGACACTATCTGGGAGGGTATTTTACAGGGATTGGCAGTTGAGCGTCTTTTATTAAAAAACATAAATTCTCTGAAAAACCCAATATACCCTTAGGAAAAAAACGATGCTGAAACACTTTAAAAATCCCTACAGTTGACTAGAAATGACATTTAAACTAAAGGCCCAGAGAGATTTGACAGTGCTCTCGTGAAAGCATTATGACAGGAACTCCTTTAGTTCTATGAATTTTATATGAACAACATTTTTTTTTCCCTGAGACTGACAGTTGGAGATAGATTCTGTTATTACTGAAAAGTACAGACGTGTCCTTTTGGTTCAAAATGAAAACAGCCATTAGTGAAAGATAAATGTTTCTTCTCCCCTTTACCTCATCTGTTTTAAGTTACTAACCCCCAGGGTAAATATGCCTAGAATGTAAACAAGGTTTTTTTCTTATAGCAAATGTTACTTATAATAAGATGGTATGTCAGAGATTCACCTAATTCGTTGTCACGTACTTCACCTGTTCGGCAAATCAGTTATCACAGTACTATCCTAACTTCTAATGAAAGAAAACTAGAACTGTCCTGAATGCATCATATTTTCAATGCACTTGCCTAGTTAATAACCTTTCAAAAGTCTTGCATTTCAGAAAGATATAACTGACCAAGCACGGAAAAGGAACTATTGACAAAGAAAACGTATTATACTTAGGATATCTAAAATGAGGATCTGGCTGTGGATTTTTTTCTCAGACAAACTGACTGGAACAATTTTCTGTTAAATAATGACAGTGGACAAAGTACTATCTCTTTGTCTGAACACAGTCCATATTTATTTTTCACCATGCAAATAACTAGAGGAAAAATAAAGAATCCACATAACAAAATGATAGGAAATGTCCCCATTTTGAGAATGTCTGCACCATGTTTTCAGTTCTCATCATTTCAGATTTAAAATTTTTGGTTTGCACTAGCATTTTTCTTCCATTTGAGGTTGATAAACTTACACCAATCAGATAAATAGACACTATTTTTAATAAATGGAAGCAAGACTTTTCGCTCATGCTTCCATTTTATATTCTCTAAGCTGAGTCTGCATTTTCTCTTGTGAATAACATGAAACCAATTTTTCTTTCTTATTTATAAAACTGTTTAGGTTGTGATGAATTTTGAGGTGTGCATTAGTGAATATAAATTTCAGATATTATCATCTACAGGATATAGAAACAGTGAAGTAGTTTGAAAATTTTTACTTACAATGACTCTGACTTTAAAGTTTTCCAGGAAAGGTGTAGTTATCTCAGGTGCCAGCTATATTAGGAAATGATTTTGATGATTTTAAGATTTGCTTTAGTTATTAATAAATGAGACTCAAATATTGATAGTAACTAACACATATACACCAATTAAAATAACATATTCTTTGAAGCACTGAGCTTAT
Organism: Scalopus aquaticus; assembly: GCA_004024925.1. NCBI lineage: Eukaryota > Metazoa > Chordata > Mammalia > Eulipotyphla > Talpidae > Scalopus > Scalopus aquaticus. Next base: position 110,731 of record PVIJ01003950.1, on the reverse strand, counting down.
TTCACCTTACCTTATGATTTAAAAACAAAACAGGTGAACCTAAAATTTTCTAATGATACTCTAGTTTTAATGGATAGAAAACAAATTGTAGTAATTAGCAATGAATGAATTATATACATTTGTAGACATTTCAAAAATAGAATTAGAAGGACCTCCCTGGTGGCACAGCAGTTAAGCACTGCACTGTGGAGCTGTCTCAGAGGCCACGCGAGTTCAACGCCCAGCCAGGGAGATTCCCACATGGCGTGGCATGGCGCGGCGGACCTCTCCTGCCTCGACCGCTGCTCCCCTCAGCAGTGTGTTTTCATCGATCTACCTGTTCTGCTCCCCACTCTGTCTCTGGTGAACCCTCTTGCCACCCCACACCTCTGGCCTGTACCCCAGCTTGTATGCATAAATAAATAAATCTTTAAAAAAATAGAATTAGAAATACTACAGAAGAGACTGATAAAACATAGTCTAAGCTTCAGCTTGGTTGTTTACACTACTGTGCTGATTAAGCTTTTGTAGAATAATGTATAAAATAACATTAATTTAATGAGTAACATGTACTTACTGCAAGGAAAATTTATGATTGAGAACATTATAATTCAATTGGAAAGTGATAAAATTAAAATAAAGCCTAAAGCCATAATGAGTTTAGAGAAAGCACCATATCACTCACTATTTACTTCAATTCTTAATATTTTTCTCATATAATTTAAAAATATATTTAAGATTTCTCTCCTTCATTGATTCCTTGAATATTAACCTCTGGGTTCTCATCATTTTGTGGGTCATAATTTTATCTTAATAAATTAAGGAAAAGCAAAAAGAAAGTTTGGTTATTAGATATATTTTATAAAATGCAAATGAAGCATAACCCAGGAACATGGGCACTATAGCTTAATATGTTCCAAAGAATATCAGATCATCATCTACAAGCCAGATCAAATCTACTTATGTTTGTGCGTCTTTTGATAAAGAATAAGAAGGAAAGCTTTTGTAGAGTTGCAGTTTCTGAACTCCTGGATAAATATTCATACTCAGTTCAAAACATCTTTTCTCTCTTCTTTTTGACTCTGCCTCTTGAATCACATATGTACATATTACATATATAAGGCCTCTCCTCCTTAGAGAAGCAATTTTTATATATTACTGCTACTGTTTTAATATTCTCTGCTTTGGTTTGATTTTATTAAACAGTTTGATAGAGAGAGATTTGGTTTTCTCAGATCTCCAGTTGGATAGGGAATGATCTATAGCAATAAAAGAAGACTTAGCTAGATTATTCTTGCATAAAAACTATTTGATGAGTCAGTAAGGAAATCTGGGTAAGAAGAGAAGAAGCAAAGAGTTCAGTAGTTAATAGTAGAAGAGGAAATGATACCTGAGGGGAGAACATGAACTTGGAGATAATTTTTTTTTTTTTAGATTTATTTTTTATTTATACATACAAGCTGGGGTACAGGCCAGAGGCGTGGGGCGGCGAGAGGGTTCACCAGAGACAGAGCAGGGAGCAGAACAGGCAGATCAGAAATACACTGCTGAGGGGAGCAGCGGGCAAGGCAGGAGAGGTCTGCCGCGCCATGTGGGATTCTCCCTGGCTGGGCGTCGAACTCGCGTCGCTGCTGCCAACAGCTCCACAGCGCAGCGCTTAACCGCTGAGCCACCAGGGAGGCCTTGAACTTGTAGATAATTAAAGACCAAGTGAAATGAGATGATAAAGGTCATACCTAACTGACAGGGCTGCTATCTTCATAAAATGAGAAGACAACAAAGATCTCTCTCAATCTGTCTCTCTTGCTGTTGCTCTCATTCTTACTCTTGCTCTCTTCCACATATTCACAGTGGAAAGGCCTTGTGAGGACACAGCAGGAAGGCTACTGTCTGCAAAACAAGGAGAGGGGCCTCATCAGAAACCAACTCTGCTGCTATCTTCATCTTGGACTCCCAGTGTACTGTGAGAAAATAAATTCTGTTGTCTATGTCACTTTGTCTGTGGTATTTTGTTATGGAATCCTGAATAGACTAATACATAATAGGGCCCTATGCTGATCAGCATGTTTTTACATACTTGCCAATGGTCCAGGGAACAGATTCTGATATTGGTTTTGGAACTTGGCTCTTTTCTGGTAATGACTGCTAGTGGTAGAAAAATCCATGCAACTTGGAAGTTCTTTTCCATGGCCAAAAGTGGGGACCACAGTCAGCTATACGATGACAATGAAGAATAAAAGAAAAGGTTGATGAGGAAGAATTTGACCATGGTTATGGTGAACAGAAAAACCATTACAGGGAGGTAAGCAAGGCATCAGCTCCCTCGCTCATTACTACTTAAAACAAATGTTACAACAACTTTCTGTCCTCTTTTAACACCATTTATTTTTCCTCTACTAGTATCTATTAGGAAATAGGTTGATTTTCAAAATACAGCCTGGTTTTACCACTCCAATGTTGCTAACAAATCTTTTCTGGATTGTTGAATTAGTCTTATATTCAAGCCCACACTTTTCATTCGTATTCCCCTAAAATTTTCAAATTTAATATAATGTGTCTGTATATATTTGTTTTTAAATATTTTAGTGAATATTTATGTTTTATTACAGGCATTTATATGAGGTATCTTTCATATATACTAAAAGATACTAGATACAACTTTAAAAAATAAGGTCAAATGTTTTTCAAAAATGGCAGAACACATAGTCCCACCAGTAACATACTTGCTTTCAAGAGGAAACTCCTCCTTATCAGCACTTAGTATCATTAGTCTTTTAATTGTAGCATTTCCGGTGGAAGTTCACATTGTTGTTTTAGCTGGTTATTAATGGATTTGAATAGAAATCTATCAATATTTCTATTTAGAGAAATATGTTTTTTCTATATTACCCAAGTATAGGACTTTCCATTGTCAGAGCAGAGCGTTCTCTTAGCTATGAGGAGAGTAAAAGGAGAATGTGTGCATGGACATGAATGGGGAAGTTCTGAGTAGTTTTATGTTCTCAAAAAAATATGAAGCAGTGTCATTTCCTAAGAGAGGGTGGTAAGGGAAATATTTTAATAGATATATCTATACACACACATATATAAGTATGCATATATATACAGAGAGATTTTAGAAAACAGGAATGTACACTCTCTTGCTCACCGTTGTTCAGTCTTCCATAATTATTAATATTGACCTTTTCCTTTTTGAGGATATGTGTGTGTAAACTAAGTGGGATAAATTTAAAAGAATTTATCTCTGTTTTTGATACATGATTTGTTACTCGTTTTCTATAGCTCACACACATCTTTCTAGGATAAACTACTTTCTGTTCTCAAGAGAAGATTTATCAAAGTAAAAATGATGGGTCAAAACATGTACGAACTTGAAGTGAAGGATAATAGTGCGCTTGACCCAGAACCATGGTGAAGAGCAATGAGAAATGGTTATGAATTACCACTGTGGCGTAAGTCCTTAAACCATGACCTGCTGGCCCATGGAGCGCTAGCAAGTGAACCGTGGCAACAAAGTAATTTCCTCCAGGTGTGCAAGTCACATATTAAAAAGGTCTTGGGCATTCTATATACAAGTGTACTATGGCAACTTGAAATTTCTACAGCAGATGGAAAACATTAAGAAGTATACAAAATTTTTTTAAAAAAAGAATCTCCAAAGGAAATCTTACCCATAAAAATTATAAATTGCAACTCAAATGTCTTCAGGGCTATTACACTTTACTTATTCTTGGTATATGTAGGGAATATTGCTTCAGAATTTGTTTCAATTTGTTTTCCTTCATTGGTATTACTCAGCATTGGGTTTACAAAATTATCCTAAAATCACATAAGAGGATTTTTCAAAAGCATAGTAAACTATCTACAAGGAAGGACAGATATTTCTCTTTATTGAGATGAAACTGAGTTCAGAAATTCCTTTCCTCTTTATCTGTTTATTTTGTTGAAAGTTTTCTTGATTCTGTCCTTAGAGAGAGAGAAAAAGGGGGAAGGGGGAGATATTGATAATAGCTATAGATGTGTCAATTAACTTTGCTCACTTCCCTCTCTCTTCTTGAATTCTTGCTGAATTCTTTAAATGTAGATCTTGGTTAAATTTTTAAAAACACCTTAAGAATTTTTAGCTTTAAAAATTTTTAAATTTAAGTTTTTTATGTTTTCTTAAATAAGTTTTAAGTTTTCAAATTCTTCTAAATTGGCTAAGACTCTTAAAGAGATAAAATAGAAAAATAAAATTGTACAACAATCCTATTGGTGGAGAAGTAATAATAAAAAAAAAACTACATTTTTCTTCTGAATCAATGAAGGGCAGAAGATGACCATTTCATCTAGTAAATTATGTCAAGTGGTATAATACTGTAACAGGGCAGCTTCTCTGTCAACATGCGACTGGAAGACATGACTTTCTAAAATCTTAAGCATTAGAACAGTCCAGAAACCTCTTCACTAAACACAAAAGTTTCTCCATTACAGAAAACAATATGCTAGATAAAATATCCTAACTAGGTAGTAGCCATCAAGGTGAAATGCTTGCTTCATGCTCACTCCCTCTGGGCCTCACACCAGTTGAGCTTCTCTGCTGTGCAGTGATGAGCTCAAAAACTTTCAACCCACCTGTCCACACTACCTGTGAGACAAAGAGAGGCAATCCCAAGCCTAGTCTCCTGCCTCCTAAAACCATAGTTCTAGATTCTATCCTTCATGATCTCAAAAGTTCTATGAGGAACAGTAAATACCAAATCTTTTAGAGAAAACTATTAGTTATTAAAATTTGGCCCCTGTAGTCAACTTTTCCTAATGGACTAGGGATTAAAAGCAACTCATCCACCAAACATCATCAAGCCAAACATATAGGTCATTCAGTAGGCTGCAGTGCCCACAAAGAGTACCTATTGAATTATTTTACAAATATCCCTTACTTTGTTCATCATTGTGTGTAGTCTGTTGTTGTTTTACCTTTCCATATAAACTTTAGAAGCAATTTGTCAGCATCAATAAAATAATATGCCCTAATTGACACATACAGAATACTCCAAACAACAGCAGAACACAATCTTCTCATGCTCACACACAACATTCACCAAGATGGACCATGTTTTGGGTCACAAAAAATACCTTAACAAATTAAAGACCAGAAGTGATACAAAGTATAATTTAACAGAATTAAACTTGAAATCAGTAACACAGGTAGCTGGAAAATTCCCAAATTTTTAAATCTAACCAATACATCAGTAATTAATTCAGAAAAAAAATAACAAGGTAAATGTGTTCTTTGTAAAAATTGGTAAATCTCTAGCCAGGACAGCCATGAGAAAATGAGAGATGATGCAAATTATCAATGTTGGAAAAATAGGAGTTACCACAACCACTCATCTCACAGAAATTAATAACGAATAGGGGGTATTATGAATAACTCTATGGTCACACATTTGATAAGTTAGATATAATAGAAAAATTTGTTGAAAGAGGTAAAATACCAAAACTCACTCAAGGATCAACAAATAAACTAAATGCCTCTGTAAATGTTAAAGACTATTCAAATCAAATATTCAAAATACACACTCTAGAAAAAACAACATTAAAGAAAGATGCATGGAGTACAATTTTTAAATCTTCTCAAACTCTAACTTAATAAATAGCAAAACCAAAAACTCATGGGAAACAACTATAACAAAACTGAGTGTTAAGTCTCATGGACTCCAAAAAATACACATGTGGGAACAAATCACCTACCACAATGAGAACTGAAGGAGAAAGTAACAGAGAATCCAATTAATTAAAAGGTTTTTATTGGAAAGATCAAGGCCCAACCTGAGAATAGATGCTAAAACTAGAAAATGTTTACCTTTGTCTATAATAGCTGACTGCAAGATCTCTGCTTAAAGGTGTGAAAGAGTTGGAACAGGCTAGGAAATATGAACTTGTATGTTCAAAATTCCTTCCTAGGTTAAAGCCCCACAGTGAGAAGAAATAGCCAAGAATATAAGCCAATTTAAACGTAGCCAAAAAAATAAAGACAAAGAAAATGGCAGGTCCACATAAAAGTGGGAGAAGAAGCTAATGTAGTAACACACCCAGACATTACAATCCAAGATTTAGGTAAGGTAACCAAAAGACATGCATTAAAATATTGGTGGTGGCAATATTCGGGAGTAACCTCAAACTAGAAATTAATTGCTCCTCATCCATGGAATGGGTAAACTGGTAGGTCACATAATGACTATTATACAGAAATGATAATGAGTGATATGCAGATACTCATGATAACTTTATAAACAATGAAAATTATTAGATTGTCCTTAATAGGATATCAGTTAATAACTTCTCTGTACATTCAATGGCATATTATGAAAGCATGTTTTGATTTTGTAGAACCTGTAATGGCATTAGGAGATGTTGATGATTTAAATTTAATAGAAGTCTGTACCATTCCAGGAGAGTCTACCTAAAAGACAGCTGGAGAGTTTACATCAATGATCTTACTGACAAATCAAACTCACCCAGATCAGAGATGCAACCATGTCACGCTCTGCTAATAATGTCAGGAAACAAACAATTAGAAGCAGAGGCAAACAGGGAAAGGGACAACCTGCCAGCACGTTCTTTGAGTTCTACATTCCCTTCCATGGGGAACAGATCTGCTCCAGCCAGCAGCATTTAGTTAACAAGATATATTCATTTCTACCATAAATAATTGTTTCATTTATGTAACATTTTCTAAAAAAAAATACACCAAAAATCCATACATTCAAGATTGTTTACGATAATTTACTCCAAATCAGAATTACCCTTATTAAGAATTTTCTTAGATAAGGATCATCTTCCTAGAAAGTATCACTAATCTGTTTAGTGGGAAGTAATAGCACATGTTTGCAAGAAAAACAAATTTATCCACTCTCTTATCCTGAGAGTGTTACCCAGAAACAGGGAGAAAAAAAATGCTTAATAGGACAAGAGTTTTAATGCTTTTTTCTCTGAATTAGTATTCAACTAATGCCTTTCCTCTCTCACTCTTAGAAACTTTTCCTCATGGACTAAATCCAGGCAGCTCTTGTTTACCTGGCCAGAATTTAGCAGAGCTGTACTACCCATTGCTGTAGCATCTGAAACTATTGCTTTGGTTCTGTTTAGCCTATCTGTTGCATCTGTGGTCTCCACTGCTGGTCAGCTCCCCCAATACGGCTACTGAGTTCAAGCTTTTATGTTCCATCATTTCCCTTAATGCTGTGAGCTACTGTCTCCTCACGTTATAGGGTGGTGAGCCCTGGCTAAAAGCCATTGGTGTAGAATAACTAGACAGCATCCCATAGTCTGCTAAATGAGGAAACTGGAAGTTAAAAAGATCCTCTCGGGCCTCCCTGGTGGCGCAGCGGTTGTGTACTGCACTGTGGAGCTGTCAGCAGCACGCGATGCGAGTTCAACGCCCGGCCCGGGAGAATCCCACATGGTGCGGCAGACCTCTCCTGCCTCGCCCGCTGCTCCCCTCAGCAGTGTATTTCTGATCTGCCTGTTCTGCTCCCTGCTCTGTCTCTGGTGAACCCTCTCGCCACCCCACACCTCTGGCCTGTACCCCAGCTTGTATGCATAAATAAATAAATCTTAAAAAAAAAAGATCCTCTCTCCATTGCCCATCTTTTTAGTTTTATTTATCATGCTACTCTTCAGAAATCTCACAGAAGTAGTATTCATGGAGTAGAAGACAAAAAAATGTAATTGGTGGCAATGATTATAATGACAGACATATGAATAGGTGAAGAGAAAGACTCCCTTTGATTTAGATATCAGGGAAGACTTTCAATGAATGGAGAATTTGCTTCATTTGCTTTTGAAATTTTCCTAAAAGTCGACATTCAGTAAATTCATATATTATACACTACAATGGGTTGAATCTTGATTCCCCAAAATATATCTTGGGGCCCTAACTCCAGGTACTTGTGAATGGGATCTTATTTGGAAGTAGATTATTTGCAGATATAATCAAGTGAAAGGGACGCTGTTAGGACAAGTCCTAATTGAATAACGGGTGTCCTTACAAGAGATGACGACGCAGTGTGAAGACACACCCTCCGGAACTGTGAGGCAATGAATTACTATTGTTTTAAGCTGACCAACTTGTGGAAATCTGCTACTGCACAGCCCTAAGAGACACACACAGAGACTGAGCAGGGACTCCAAGCTCTTGAGACAGTGTTGTTTTCCTAATGTTGCATAGGCATAAAGCATTAATAATGACCAGAATCCTGAGTGTGCAGAACAAACCAGATCAGCTCAGTAGACTGGCTATCCAAAATTCTGATAGAAATGATGCTTAAATTCATAGAAGAGGTCATTAGTTCTCAAGGAGGAGTGATGGCCTTTAAGGACAAGGAAAAAGTCAAGTCCTGTATACAAATCATCTATCAGGCAGGCAGGAATATCAGTGAGATGTAATTGTGGTAGATGGGCCTATTTAGGGTGGTTTCCAGCAACAAAGAACACTCAGCAGGAAATAAAATTTGGTGGGGCAAGCCTCCTCTCAATATTCAAGTGAGATGCAAATATCGGCTGATTTGAGTGGCGTAAATGATTCTTTTCTCTCTTCAGAGGAGAAAAAACCCTCGACCCAACTGACCTTACCTATGTTATATTTGGAAAAATGAGTTGCTAAATATGTCTTAGCAACTGAAGTGATGTGTAGGTACAGACCTCACAAGTGTTTGTTCTTCATTCCCCCAGAACTGAAGCCCTGTACTTGGTGCCCAGCACGGGGGCTGACACAACGCATGCTCCTGACACAGTGAGGACTTCAGCCAACTCCAGCACTCCACTGCTCTACACACAGAAAAGAAATCTGGGAGAACAACCTATTGATTTATTTACCCTTACTTTGCCATTTTAAATTAAACCCAGTGCATTCACAGAGAAATTGCACTGACCAGAGCTATCTGGTATGTGATTCAGATTAATTGCTACTTCAGTCATTCATGAGTTTTGGCACTGTTTGTATTTTGGTAAGCAAAAGGAGGGGAATTTATTTTTGGCCATCTACATCAATCTTTATTTAGACAACTAAATGAATCACTATAAAACCCCACTGTCAAAATGGTCGATGTGATTTGGTAACACAGAGTCAGTGATTACCTGGCCTATAGTTCCTCTGGGTTTTCTGCTGTTGGACTATCACCTGCATCTTTTGATTGCAAGTATTTGGGGCATACAGCCAGTTCCCATTTCACTACATAAAGCTGATCTGAGCATGCAGAAACCAGACCAATCAGCACTTTTTAGAAAATGAAACAATTTGCAAGATCCTGAATGATAGATGGCAATGAGGAAATGCATTGTACTGTGCTTTCAAAGTAATATTTCAGCAGTAACTTTGCTTGTAAGTAGAGGGACAACACATACCTGTTTGCCCAAGAGGGTTCTGATTTATACCGGGTACCATGCTGTAGTTATTAACAGCGTTCATTTTTGCTCCCCAAATTATCCCCATTTTATTTAGATTATACAGTCACATTTAGCTATAACACCTTCTTTGGGTTTCATAAGTAGACAGATTCTAGGAATATGGGAAAAACTAGAGCAGGCAGTTATAGCTTTCTGGAAGCAGCTGAGGCAGCAATGGGCCAAGGATAGGAGATGGGTTGATGGAAAAACAAGCAAACACATTTTCAAGCAGAAAACAGAAACTAGAGGTCATAAGTTGGGAAGATTAAAACAGTATTCCAGTGCTAGAAAGACAGTAGAATTCAAAAATGGAAAGTCAGTAAAATTGGGGAGTAACAATTATATAAGGTATTGTTTATTGCACATATACTATGTGCCACAACCTGAACTTAATGATTTATGCCCACGCATGTATTAAACCTCCATATCAACCTATGAAATATATATTGTGTCCATGTTTTATAAGTAAAAATGGATACTCAGAATTTAACCCATCTGTTGAATGAGATACATGGTGGCACCAGTTTATAAAGGCAGATCCACCTGATTTCAAAACTGTGCATTCTTAGTTATGGAAATTTCTGACCTTTCTACAGGCTCTGTGATTGATAAATTCTGAGACAAGACCTATAAAATTAGTTGCAGGAATTCTGGCCAAATCTCACAGGAATTTGTGAAAAGGCAGAGAGAAAAACCTGAGAAACACAGGAAAATAATTTTCCTTGGACTACAGTGTGGCAAGACTAGTACGAAAAACAAGAGCTTTTAGTTTAATAATTATATTCCTATCTAGTCATAGCTCAGCAATAAAAGATGAAGGAAATAAAAATTTTAAAATATATTTTTAGTCTTGGTTTTAAATTGATACTGAATTTACATATAGCTAGAGAATCCCAGTCAACCATTCATTCCATTCCTATTAGAAAAATTCTGTTTACTTGAGACCTTCATTATGTTGCTTGAAAGAACTGTATAAATTATGTTTGTAATTCATATTTTTCATATGCTGATTAGCAATGTAAATCTTTTCATGGTCATTTATTCCTTGACCACTCCAGAGGGGCTTCTGGTCTCAGCATTAACTGCCGTTGCAGTTGTGGCTAGTTTTCTGTGACTCATTTGGTATTTGTCTTCATTTCTAAAACTAGAAATGAACTTCTCTGTTAAATCCATATTACATTGTCAACAGTCTAGAAATTACCTGCCATGAATATCTCTAACATTGCCTGTTAGGTAGTTCTAGAATACCTTGGAGGTCAAAAGTGCTCCCCACCAGGGATAATGACACCTGTAGCTCCTGAGCAACTCTACTTATTGAATTTGTGTCATCTGAAGAGCATGCACAAGTGACCACAGGCTTTCATAGGTGGAAACTCTCTTTTCTCGAGGGACTTAAAATACATATCTAAAATTCTCAGCCATTGGGCTTTATTTCAATAAAGCTTCTAGTCTTTTGTGTGTTTTTTGTGTGGGAGAACCATTCTTGTTTTCCCCCTCTTTACATTGCTCCAATTGTCAAATCTATCTCACTTACATGGCTACCAGCAGCCATATTTGCCAAAAGAATTACAACAGTCCCTTCATTGGTTGGTCTGCTTCTGTTTTCTCTTCTCTTAGGTCAGCAAATATTTTTATAAGTGGTCACATAGTAAATATTTTAAGTTTTCCAGATTTTCTGTTCCTTATTATGGTTCCTCAAACCTGCAATAGTAGCATGAAGGTGTTTGCCATCAACATGTAGCAACACCGATATGTAAATGAACAGATATGATTGTTCTGTTCTAATAAAACTTTAGTTACAAAAACTGGAAGATGCAAGGGAGTCATGCATTGATGACCTGAAGGTGGTAGTAAGTTATGCCTTTCCTTAGGAAAAATGGAAAAAAAAAAAAAAGAAGCAAAAAGCCAATATTTCATGACTCGGAATGAAGAGTCCTATTTGGTGAGGACAGTCCTTTGAAGCTTATTCTTAACATATCTTTCCTGCATCAGCTCCTGATACTTCTCTATCCAGATAAATAGATACAAGCCACTCTTCAGTTCTAATTATTGCCCAAATATAGATGCTCAGTTTTTCAAAAGAACTTCCATATGCTTGTCCCTCTATTGTCTTGAGTTTACACTTTTTCATATATTGATTGTTCTGATTCTTCAAGTCTGTGTATAATTTGGCTGGGGAGATATCCCCCAATTTTTTCAGTTTAATAATCATTTCCTTCAGTAAATCCTCAAAACACTGTGTGTACACCTCCTTTATTAGTTGTCATCCTACATTTCAGCTACTTATTTGGATCTAGTGTCCCCTCTAAATGAATTTCTTCACAAATCAGGAAATTGTCATCTTTGGTTTCACAATATTAGTATAATATCTGGCATGTAAGAAATACTCTGAAATATAATTAATTAATAAATGAGTAAGTCATTCTGCAATGTACCTTGAGTTCCTACTATATATAGACATCGTCCAAAGCAGACAAAATGAGTAACACTTCTGATCTCAGGGAGCCTTTTTCTAGCAGGAAGGAAACAAGCAACAAGCAAGGAAATAAATACATAGAGTATGTGTAGCAGTACAAAAATAATACAGGTAATAAAGACTTTAGAAGAATGTTCTTTTCATCAGAACATAAAGTTTGCCTATAGAGCTGACACATGAACACACATGAATAAGTGGGAAGTTAATTCAACAGCACCACATTAAGTGTTCAATAAATGAAAAACTACAAGGACAGGCACTCTTAGTTTACATAAGTGTCTCACAGTTTCTACATGCAGTTGTTTCTCCCCCCCCACCCCACCCCCCGCCAAGATTCTGTTTCAACCATATTGAGATATAAGCCAGTCATACTTAATGATTTGGGGGAGGGTCTTCAATGTATTTGAGTAATATAACCCATTCCCATAAGTTACAACAAATCAATCTGGCCATGGGAGTTAATATTCACTAGTAGAAGAACATAGTATTGCTTTCTCACTGCACAAAAGAAGCTATCAGGATATTTGGAACCATAAATCAAATGAAATCCTTTCCTCCTCAAGTAACTGCAATACACCTACTGATTAGACCAGGAACTGCTAAAACAGGCCTAATTAATTCTTCAGTATTGTTTTAAGAGCATTTTTATAATCTGCGATGATAACACTTAGTACATTGTTTTAAACTTAATTGCTCATACGTGTATCTCATCCATACCTGTGGGATTTCTTCCAAAGCATAGACTATCTTTTTCATTTAGATGGTACAGAATGCCCATCAAATAAGTGTTTGTCAAATTAAATTGATGCTTTGCCAGTTCCAAATTTTCTCTACACCTGCCACAACATTGAACAAACAAATCCAGTAGAGAAAGTTCCTTTAGTTTCCATTCAGGAAATCCTGAAATGCAACATTTAGTTGAGAAATGCTTTTAAATTATCACTTTTGTGTTTTTTTTCTTTTTTTTTTTTTAAAGATTTATTTATTTATACATACAAACCGGGGCACAGGCCAGAGGCATGGGGCAGTGAGAGGGTTCACCAGAGACAGAGCGGGGAGTAGAACAGGCAGATCAGAAATACACTGCTGAGGGAAGCAGCGGGCGAGGCAGGAGAGGAAACAAGAGGGATCCCATGTGGGATTCTCCCCAGCTGGGTGTCGAACTTGTGTTGCCCGCTGCCGACAGCTCCACAGCGCAGCGCTCAACCGCTGCGCCACCAGGGAGGCCCACTTTTGTGTTTTTTTCTAAGCTAAGCATTTTAACAATGAAATGAATCTTACATTTAATTGGCACAAAATAATTTACAGGTTTATTTTGAGACCTCAAAATTTGAAACATTATAATTTTGCCAGACTTTAACTATAGAAAAAGCATCTCAATATTCTGAGAAGATTTAAATAAGGATACATTGCCCTTTCATTTCTCCCTGCTTTACTAATGAGTTTCTTAATTTAAGAGCTCAATCGTGAGTATCTTTTACTCAGATTGCTGATGGGAATAAAGAGAAAGAGTATTAAAGAGAACAACATGGTTGATTTTTTTTTTCTTTTTCATTGCCATTAAATGACTTCTGGAGGTATTTTTCAGATGCCTAAGAATCAGAATCATGCTGTTATATAGAAAGTTCTCTTACCTAACAGATCCACATAGAATTTCTAGCAGTATTCTCTTCTCACATTTTACTAAAGTCATTCATTTTGCATTGTGTCTTTCTGTGAATATATCCCTCCTGATTTCATACTACCCAAGTCAATGGGAAATAAAATAAAATTTGAAGAATATATTCATATCTCTATGACACAGTAAAATGTGCAATTTGGTTGTGTTTTCCTATTGTTCATGATGAGATGTAATTGGCTCCTTAGAATTGAAAAGACAAAGAAAAAAGCATTAAACTCCTACATTAAAAGCAAATATATCTTTTTTCTTGGTGTCAAGAGAAAAACAAATGTTGAAGGAGCAAATTCATAGCGATTTACCCACAGAAGTTTTGGTGATCTGTTCCTAGAGAAGATTTACTGTGCAACAGATTTATATGTAAAAGGATGCGATTGTGACAAAAATGTTGAATTAAACAGAAGTGAAAATGCTTTTCTAATCCAAATCATAGAAAATGCTGGATAATGTACATTTAAAATATTATATAAATGTGCATATATATAATATACACATTATATATTTGTATATATAATTATATTACAATGTGTTTATGCATATATAAATGTATATATATATATGAGTCTACAGGGATGAAGAGGATATACTTAAGTGCCCTAAAAACAAAACTAAACAAAAAGCACCATATAATCCTTGAGTTACTTAGGAATCAAAACAAAGCATCCCATAAGGTCCAATACCATCTAAGCAACTTGTTAGTTGAAGAAAAACAAACTACAGCTGGAGAGTAAATAACTATGTGCATTAAGTCATAAGAAGAGGGATCTCAATATGAAGCTGGAGTTCAGTAAATGATGACCTGTTATATCAGTGCTAGTCTAGAGTCATATTCTGGAAGTAAAGAGCAGTGAAGTCATGAATAAATGAAACTGAGCATAACACATAGAGTTTTGAGGTTCAGCATTGCACAAGCCATATTAAGAAACCTTAAGTCTAAATATCTTATATACTGTCTATATTTCAGAGTTGGTGAGCCCTAGCAATAGAAAAGAGGCAGAGGTATCCAGAAAACTGCTCTCGAAGGCATCCATACACACCACCTACATGGAACTTCAACTCTCTGACCACAAATATATGTAACAAAAGGACATATGAGAAAGTTCAGTGCTGCTAGGAAAGACAAATAGAAATTGAGTAACTAGGAGAATTTTATGACTTGGAATTAGGGTAACCTGAGAGGAACTCTAAAATAAATATTTGATATACATAAGATATAAAGGGATTAGCAAAACCCATACAATAGAAAAAGGCAAGTTATGGAGCAAGATCAGACAAATTTGAAAATCAAAAAAGTGAAAATCCTGAGTATCATTTATTTCCTTTGTGACCTTAAGTATGTTACTTAATGCTCTCTCCTTCAATTACCCAATATGTAAAATAGGATAACTCATGGAGTTGATGTGATATTTAATGCAGTGCAACCACTTAGAAAATTTTCTGGTGCATTGTAATCAGTCATTACATATTAGCACCTATTGCTATTAGAAATAATGACAAATACGTAAAATATACAGAGGTTGAAAATTAGCAATTAAAAAAGTTCTTGCCTATATTAAAATACCTAATAGAAATATTGAAAATCAGAGAGCAAACTGGCCTGAAGTTCCATAGAGTAGTAGTATATATATTATAAATAAAATTAAGGACATATACATGCATAAAATTAAGGACATATCACAAAATTTAAAACAAGCTTAGAACTGAAAAACAGAGAAAGTTTAAGATACTTAGATTAGTTTTAGAAGTGTAAATATATTCTTAATATATATATAGAACAGCGATAGAGAATTAAAAGAATATATTAAAAAAATATCTTCTAATTTTAAAAACCACACTCATTCCTTAAGATGATTAATAAAACATACAAATAAACTGCAGAATCCCAAGAATAGACAAAATTACACAAAAGAAAAAAGAGATCATTTACAAAGGAACAATTAAAATTTTCATCAGCAATGGTATATGTCATAAACAATGGGATAATGTATTCAAATTACTGAAATAGAAATATTAATAGTTATATATTCTTAAAAAGAATGGATCTAAATTATATCGGTTCTAATTTTGCAACAACCAAACCAGTGCCTCCACAGATGGAAATTTGCTTTAAGTCTTCTATGGAATTTATTTGGTTCTGTATTGCCTCTCTGTCTAGACATCAAGTGCAAGAGGTTTTTGTGTGTTGGTCAGAGTTAAGGGAACCAGAACATGTCTTGGTGTTTGTACATCAGTGTTTGGTGACCTCCAATTGCTGAGCTGAGTTTAAATTGCCAGAGACAGGGAGTAAACAAATGTCTACCCCACTGAATATGAAATAGGGACTGTGCTAAACACTATGAAGGGAAAAGACGTATTGCTATTAATATACGAGACAGTGACACTTACTGTTGTCTGGGTGTCCAAAAGGTCTGAGACTAGAATGCATAGCTGATGACTCTGTGGGAATAAAATCTGAAAAAAAAAAAAAAAAAAAAAACAACTAGAATTACATATGAGAAGATGAGTTCTAAAGAAAGGGACAATTCCATCATTGACATAAAATTAATTATAGTTAAATTATATATAATAAGTTAATGCCAAAATTAACTTAATTCACCCATAAAACAGGCTGAGTACTATTAATTCTCATATTGGTACTTTTATCTCCATATATCTTAATATCAAAAAGTGATCTTATATACATTCTCCTATAGCTACTAATAAGAATAATCATTATCATTTAAACAGGAATGAAGATTCTATCCTTCCTAACATAAAATTGGTTGAAAAGTGTTATGAACTCTTCATGACTGAACTTCATAGGTTATCTAGTTCATGATTCCTAACATCCCATCTCTATCAAAACACCTAAGGAAATCTGATTTAAATCTCTCCCCCAAAGATTTTGTCATCTTAGTCCTGAAATTATTTGAATATAGTTGTCCCCAGATTTTCATCATTCAATCAACAGTGAGAAAATAGGCGAATTCCCTTTTCTTTTAGATCAGAAAGTCAGTTTCATAAGGTACTAATGAGTGTGTTTAGAGTCACAATAGGAAAATCAGAATTTTTATGAAGAAAATTTAAAGACAAATTTTAAAAGTAATGAAAAATATTGTACTTCTGAGCTATCAGTTTTACATACCAATTTCAGAGAATGATATTTCACATTTATTATTTTTTTGTTGAGGTAACAGTTTTTGCAACATGGTAGATGAATTAGAGGTATCGGACCATATGTTCCAGGTGTATGTTATGACACCACATCCACCACCAAGTGAAGGAAAGTTCAATATTTTAACCAGTACCTTAAAAATATGAAATCTACAGTCAAAAATCTGAAAATCAATTATATCTCTCACCTCTGGTTAATTTACACAACTTTCAATATGTCTATGGTGCTATAAGCTCATGTCTGTCCCCTATATATTGCTACCTACATTTAGTTATTTAACATTAATGTGATATTTTTATTCACGTAAGATGCTTTAAGTTCTTTTTGGAAAAAGATATAAGGTTGCAATATGACAATCTCTTTAAATATCATTGTAATGTCATTTATATGAGATATACTGATTTAAGGCAAGAAGGCAAGGATTGTATTTTCTTCACCATAACATACTGACTACCTAAACAAGATGCTCAAATGTGTTATTGACTTGTTACTAGGTAAAATATACTATGATAAAATACTTGGATTTAATAAGAAATATAAAATAAATGTAATAAACTTCCAGGGAATGATTATGAAAAGAACGAGAATACTTGACCAAACAAAACAAAAGACAAAACAATTTGTTTCTTTCTGTTGTCTTCCTGTTTTCAGGGTTTAGTTTTTAAGTAGGGTTGAAATTTAACCATTTTCATATGAAACTTTGCCTCAAAACACAATTCACAACTTAAAATAAAATCTATTTGAATTTATATATTTCTTCTCTTTTAAGCTCAGTTCTTTTGAATTATTTAGCAGAATATTCTTAAGGCAATTAAAGGGATCCATTCAGCAGGATTTAAGCCAGCAAATCAGTCAGCAGTTTTTGGTCACCTCATAAAGCAGTTAAGCATTATATCCAGTCCATGTATTTGATATTTCACATGCCTTCATAATAGAGCTATCAATTTTCTGATTTGCAAGCCAGATGACAGAGTTAAAACCCCAAAGGGCTATTGCAGTGTTAAGCTCCTAAAATTGTTTTAGACTCACCCATAAATTAGACTATAGCCCAATCATGCACAATTTTATCCTTGTGCTCCTTGAAAAAGCCTGAGCTCAGTGTTCCAGAAACAACACTGTTGAAAAGAATAGTCTATTGGCTCTATTTATTTATTTATTTATTTATTTTAACTTTGATGTCACCAAAATATCCAGGTTCTCCACAACATGCTACAAGATACACAAGCAATAGTATAATGTGTGTCCTAATATTTTTGCTGTTGGTGCTTTAAATATTAGCAGAGGCTAACACAGCAGAGAACATATATGTCTGTACCAATAGAGCTGGTTAGGTCAGAAGTGGTTAAAACTGGTTTGAAGAGGTCAGAAGTGGTTAAAACCGGTTTGAAGAGGTCAGAACCGGTTTTAGCAAGTCTGAAATGTTTTCAGTCGGTTTGAACTGATCAGGGCTTGTTTGAAAAGGTCAAACTTGGCTTGAACAGGTCAGAACCAGTTTCAGCCAGTTTGAACTAGTCAGAACCAGTTCAGAAGTTATTTCATCCACTTTGAATTATTAGGAACAGTTTTCATCTGGGTTAAACTGGTCAGAAGAGTTTTAAAACATACTCAAGAGGTTGGTTCAAGTTCGAACAGTTTGGAACGGGTTTGAACAGCTCAGAGACAGGATAAGCCAGTTGGAACTCATTTGAGGCCGTTTCATTTGGTTTCTGTTTCAGTTGTTTTCAACAATAAGATCCCATTAGAGCCATCTATGTTGTGTTTAGTTTCACTTGTTTTAAAAAAGTCTGAAGCAGTTACAGCCTATTTTATTTAGTTGATACCATTCAGAAATGATCTGAATAGGTCTAAACCAGTATCATCCAGTTTGAGCCAGTCAGAACCTGTTACAGTTGGGTGGAACTCATTTGAGGTTGTTTCATTTGGTTTTGTATCAGTTGTTTTCAACAAACGTGATCTGGCTAGAGCCATCTATGCTGTATTTGTTTTCACTTATTTCAAACAAGTCTAAACAGTTATAGTCAACTTTAGTTTATACCATTCAGAAACAATCTGAATAAGTCTAAACCAGTCTCATCCAGTTTAAGCCAGTCAAAACCAGCTTCAGCCAGTAAGAACAGGTCAGAACCGGTTTCAGCAGGTTTGAAACAGAACCAGTTTCTGCCAGTTTTAACTGGTTGGAACCGGTTTCAGCTGGTTTGGACCGGTGTGAACTGGTTTGAACTGGCTGAAGCGGTTTGAATCGGTCTAAACCGGTTTCATCCAATTTGAGCTGGTCAGAACTGGTCGGAAGTGGTCCACGCTGGTTTGAATGGGTTTGAATTGATCAAAGTCGGGTTGAACTGGTTTGAACCAGTCTGAGCCTGTTTCAGCTGGTTTGAACTGGTTCAAACTGGGCGAAGCCGGTTTGAACTGGTTGAAGCCGGTCTGAACAGGTTGGAATTGGTCTGAACCGGTCTAAGCCGGTTTGAACCAGTTTGAACTGGTCTGAGCCAATTTCAGCCAGTTGGAGCCAATTCAAACCTGTCTGAATCTGTTTCGGCCAGTTTGAATGGTTTGAACCAGTTTCAGCAAGTCAGAACCAGTCGGAACCCATTTCAGCCTGTGATAACTGGTTTCAGTGGGCTCGAACCGGTGGGAATCGTTTTGAACCGGTTTCAGCCAGTTTGAACCGGTTTCAACCAGTCTGAACCAGTTTCAGCTGGTCAGAACTGGTTTGAACCAGTTGGATCTGGTGTGAACCAGTCCAAGCTGGTTTGAACCAGTTGGAACCGGTTTCAGCCTGTCAGAACCGGTCGGACCGATTCCAATCAGTTCTGACTGGCTGAGACTGGTTCTGACCAGCTCAAAACGGATGAGAATGGTTTAGACCTATTTAAATCATTTCTGAAGGGTATAAACTAAAAGACTATAACTGCTTCAGACTTGTTTAAAACAATTGAAACCAAATACACCATAGATGATTTTAACCAGATCACATTTATTGAGAACAACTAATACAGAAACCAAATGAAAAAGTCTCAAACAAGTTCCAACTAGAAGAAACTAGTTGCGACTGGTCCCAACCGGTTCTGACCAGTTCACTGGTTTGAAACAGCCGGAACGAATTTCAGCCAGCTTGAACTGGTTGGAACCATTTTGAACCAGTAGAAACCAATTTCAGCCTGATTAAACTAGTCAAAACCAGTCGCAACCAATTTCAGCCTGTTGGAATTCGTTTAATGCTGTTTCATTTGGTTTCTGTATCAGTTGTTTTCAACAAATGCGATCTGGTTAGAACCATCTATGGTGTATTTGGTTTCACTTGTTTTAAGCAAGTCTGAAGCAATTACAGCCTATTTTTTTTTTAATATAATTCAGAAACAATCTGAGCAAGTCTAAACTAGTCTCATCCAGTTTGAGCTGGTCAGAACCAGTTTCAGCCGAATGAACCAGTTGGAACCGGTTTCAGCTGATTTGAGCCAGTTGGAACCACTCGGAACAGGTCACAGCCAGTTTCAGCCAGTTGGGATTCGTTCGAGGCTGTTTCATTTGGTTCAGATCTGGTTAGAGCAATTTATGGTGTATTCAGTTTTACTTGTTTTAAACAAGTCTGAAGCAGTTCATCCTAATCCAGGTTGTTCTTATCTGTAAATCCTTTATTTATGAATTTTACTGAAGTGGGAAAAAATTGACAATAAGAAGACAAATGTGTATAAACTTGTGGTTTTGGTAAGAAGAAACCACAGTGTTAGAGAGAAGAAAATATATTTTATCAAGTTTTCAAATATCAATGAGAAGGGTGTTACACTAGTTTCTATTACTAATTGATAATTTCTAAAGCCTTCACAGATTACATTTAAAGAGAAATTTAATCTATTATTTATTGAGCATTTATATTTGAAATGTAGTCAATTCAATCTCAGTTGGTGACAGTCAAGTGATTGGCATGGGAAAGACTTGCTCACAATGGCCTCATTAGCTTCACTGTAGAATTTTCCAAGAATTACTTTAATTCATGAAATTCTGTAGTCTTAGTATTGCAATCATCAATATTAGTTGCTAAAGGACTGTAAATGCTATATCTTACTTTGAATTTTACTGAATGGCATTGTAGTCTGGCATTAGAAGGAGACTGTGTACTGAATAGGGTATATTGTGACTTATATTTATAGTTGTGACTTATTTTTTCTTATTTTTTAATGTTTATTATTTCTTCCATTTATGATTATTAATTTATTATTATAAAATACAGTGATAAGGGATGTACATGGCATTCACTTTATAATTTAAATGTATAATTTTCTCTGGTACACCATGAAATTCATGTAGGTCAGAAATGATTTAATCTTTGGTCACATGTGAAATTAACAGATAATACATATTAGGGAAGGGTGCTTTTATATAAAGTGCATGTATTAAAATACATATTTTTCCCCATTCGTAGGGCGTTTGGATAATAGAGATTTTTAGGGTAGTGAGAGATCCCGCTCCCTCTAGCAATCTATCATATATGACTTCAGACAGAATCTTAGGGGACGGACTATGATTCAAATAGATGGTTCCTTCCTTGGATAATTGTGATTATGACCAATACCTTCTTTGTAATAGGCAGAGAGCCATGTCATTCTAAGCAACACACTAATCCTGCCTCTGCTCTCAACGGTAACAAAGAATAATTCCATGTTCTCTCTCTCCCTTGACAACTCTTCAGATATTAGAAGACAGCTGCCATGTCTTCAGTAAGACCTCTTTTCCCTGGGGACAAAAGCATGAGGTTTTCTTTTTCTCTCTTTTTTCTCACTGAGCCTTTTACAACGTATCCATCAGCTCACCATTCTGGTTGCCCTTCACTGTACTATTCTCTCTTTTTGTCAATTACTCTCTTACAATGTGCCACTCAGAATTTAACACAATACTAGTTAATGTCGTTTGAGTGTTGTGGAACACAATGATTAACAACTTTATGTTTTTTATATGTACATTGTTGACACAACCCAAGTCTACACAGTAATTGTAATACTAGGTTTTAATACACTGTTGGTTTATCTTAAGATTGTGTTTAAAAAAAATGATAAGGCATAATAACCATGGTTGAAAACATTATTAGACAAGGTGAAGCAAGGATGGAGTTGTTAGGGAGTTGTTATAGATTAATTCAGCACCAGTGTGCAAATTGGAATAAATGGCCTATCACAAAAATCACAGGAGCATAGAAAATAACCAGTGGCAGAAGCTAGATAAGAGATAGCAGTAAAAAGGACAAATAGTAAAGAGGGTTTGGCCTATTGGAAAGCCAACTTTTCAGCAAATATTGAGGGATCAGGAAATCTCAGGTACTGAAGGATCAGAATACTTTCAAGGCATATGAAAAAGATAATTCTTGGAGTAATTGCCTGACCTAGTATTAATAATGAATGTTTATGTTTAGAAACTATAATCTGTAGTGTGAATTTTATTTATTTAAGATTTATTTATTTATGCATACAAGCTGGGGTACAGACCTGAGGCGTGGGGCAGCAAAAGGGTTCACCAGAGACAGAGTGGGGGCGCAGAACAGGCTAATTGACGGAAGTACACTGCTGAGGAGAGCAGTAGGCGAGGCAGGAAAGGTCTGTCACGCCATGTGGGAATCTCCCCTGCCAGGAGTCGAACTCGCGTCACTGTTGCTGACAGCTCCACAGCACAGCGCTTAACCCACTGCACCACCAGGGAGGCCCCATAGAGTGAATTTTAAAATCTTACTTAGATCTATTTTATATACGAGGAAAAGGTAAGCTAGGTTACTATAATAATATTAATTGTTAGACAATGGGAGATATAGTTTATCAGAAGTCTGAATTTTACCACGCGATCTACTTTATCAATGAAGAAATAGAGACTTAAAGACAACGACAATTGTTTGATATCAGAATGGTAATGGAGGGTATAGAAATAACCTGATTAAGAACATTGATTAATAGTACACCTGAATATTGGCCATTTGGATTTCCCTTACTGAATTTACCTATTTACATATGATGGCCATTTTTTATAGGGTTGTTTGTCTTTTTATTGTTGACTATAGAAAGATTGCTTTATATTAGTCCTTTATTTTATATAATGTAAATATACATATTAGACTAATAATAATTACATGTAACTATAATTAGACTAAGGAGTTACATAGAAGTATGACAAAAAGAGGGCCTCCCTGGTGGCGCAGCGGTTGAGCGCTGCGCTGTGGAGCTGTCGGCAGTGTGCGATGCGAGTTCGACGCCCGGCCAGGGAGAATCCCACATGGTGTGGCAGACCTCTCCTGCCTCGCCCGCTGCTCCCCTCAGCAGTGTATTTCTGATCTGCCTGTTCTGCTCCCCACTCTGTCTCTGGTGAACCCTCTCGCCGCCCCATGCCTCTGGCCTGTACCCCAGCTTGTATGTGTAAATAAATAACTCTTTAAAAAAAAAAAGAAGTATGACAAAAAGAAAAGTTAAAAAATCCCCTTCTTAATAGGGGGATATACAACAGATTTTTCACTGGTATTAAAACAACTATATTGGATTTTTATATATCGACATGGGAATTGTGATGGAAATACTGCCAAGTATATACAAAAGCAAAAGCAAAAATAAAATAATGGCAGAATGTATAAACTCATTTGTTAGAGGCTCTCAGACCTTGGTTACTAAAGAGCCAAGTGAAAAAGGAATCATATGATGTTGATGTAATTCTCAACTGGTGTCATAAAACACTGTACCTTAGGATGCTGCTGCTTTATTACTTTAAGATGATTTCTCATGAAGATGAAGAAGTGTTTAAATCCTGCATATGATTTAAATGAAAAAGCCAAATCTCAACTTGTGTTTTCAGAGTTAATTGTTAAGACAATTTCTGGCAAGAGCCCTTCCTTCTTTTCTGCTAAAACAAAGTGTATGAACTATTCAATTTAGATGCTTGGCTTGATGCAAATCACCAGAAAATTGCTTAAATGCCTACTATTCCTCTTCTACAAAGAAACTGCCTGTGAGCAATTTGTACTTTTTATTCATTGAACACAGGAAATTATATTGGTGATTATACGTAAAACTATATTGTTATCAAAAGCCATATTTTTGTTCTATAAGTAAAGCATTAACTAGCATTTTAAAATACCTAAAGAGAAGAAAATATTTTAGGGCAGTGCTTGTAAAGACATAAAATTATAAATGAACAAATATACTAAGATAAAAATTATATTAATATGTCTTCTCTTTTTCAAGTTAAGAAATGGAAGTCTTCCATTTGAAAAATGACTAAGCACAGTGAATGGTGAGTCACAGAACGGAACTTCATATGGAAGTAGAAAAATTTATAGTACCAGTTCCTGTCTTCAGAGAGCATAGGTCTTTTGGAAAATATAAGACTTTGGATTGGAAGGAAAAGGGAAAGGAGCTATAAACCTAAGGACTGATGTCAAGGAAGTTTTAAGATGCGAGCGGACCTATAATAAACAAAACACTTTGTTGTGTTACGACACTTTACGACAAAAAACTTTGTCATAAAATCTCTATTTTCATTTTCCTATATTTACCAAAATTTTAGGTATTAGAACATTTCCTCTTTCAGCTTATTTTAACAGGTATTCGTATAGAATTTGAATCAGAGAGAACTAGGGCCGAATGCCACCTCTTACAGTGACCATCTTCGGTTAGTTTCTTAAATTCACAAAATTTTCATTTCCTGAAAGTTGTATTTTCTCCATAGATTTCACTTTAATTTGAGCAAATTTATATAAAAAACTGAAGTTCCTAAAACATTGGAAACAATATGTTTTTCTTCTTAACTAAAAGAAGTTAACTTTAAACATTTTTTAAAAGTTTAAGGCAAGAATCTATAACATAATTGTTATTAGATAATACATATTGTTTGATATTAGGGCATATTATTATCTAGAGCATCGATAAATAGATATCTATTAAACACATTACCGAATATATACTGAGTATTATACTGAGCAGTGGAAGACAACAATGAGAGGCAATAGTCTCTTCTTTAAAATATAAATGTTAAGAGTCCTTCACAGCCTGTGAAATGAAATCTGACTCCTTTATCACTTAGCTGAATTATTCTTCTTAGAAACACAAAATACTATATTTAAGGAGGACATGAATTTCAAGCTGGACTAGGAACATAATGCAGGATTATTGAGCTGATATAGGGTAGAACAAGGCAGGGTCTGGGGAAATAGGTGTGAAGAGTTAAGGGTTAATTTTTTAAAGGAACAACAACAACAAAAATCAAAATCACACTTCTGTTTTCAAAATTCTATTTCGAGGTAAAGTTAATCACTCCCACTTTTTATTCTCTTCCAAAATTAATGCCATCAACTCTAGAATATAGAACATAAATGAGTAAAATTTTTTTATATTGATTATATGGGAACATTTACTCAAACTTCCGTAAATTAAAAAGAAATTTAAAAAATAATAACGTACACTGGGAAAGTATGAAGGAGTTAGATTGCCCTGAATATTTAACTTCGAAAGCATAATACTTTGAATGTTAAATACATACATTATGTTGACTGAGGTCTCAATGGATAGACTGTGCCTATTTCAGAGGAACCATTACTGATTCCGGAATACAAATAATCGCAACTTTTATGATGGTCGAAGTGCTGCATTTGATTTAGAACAAAAACATTTGGATAAATAAGATGTTGGTGTTGAATATAAATTTACTACATGCCTTAATATAGGAACATGTAGTTTCTAATTAATATTCTAGGAATTGTGATGTGCTTGTCAGGTAGGTTTTGCAAGTCACCAATATGGAAATTAGCAGAAGCTAGAAAAATAAAAGGAGTGGGCTTCAATTTTTCTCACTTACAAATGTCCTGTTCTTAAAGGAATGCCCATTAAGCCAAGGGATCACCAAGGTAGGTAAGAGTATCTATCTGCTTTTTTCCCTTTCTGTTTCCTCCCATTTTATCCTATAGCCTAGGATATCCTAGGCAGGGTCCACAGAGAAGAATCATATCCCTAAGTGATATTATCAGGAACAAACTTGTAAGAAAACGTTGTGAAGATGATCTTTTTGAGGGTGAACCTGCTTTCCCTGATTTGATTATTCCTCTCCCCCAAGAGTAATCCTGCCCGCACCTTAAATATTCACCATGAGAAAACTGGGCTCTCTCTCCCAGGCTTCCCCTTTAAAACAGAACGTAGAGGACCTCCCTGGTGGTGCAACGGGTTAAGCGCAGCATTATGAAGCTATCAGAGCCACGGCCGCACGAGTTTGATACCCGGCCACGGAGCTTCCCACATGGCACAGCAGACCTCTCCTGTTTTACCCACTGCTCCCCTCAGCAGTGTATTTCAGTAGATCTGCCTGTTCTGCTCCCCACTCTGTCTCTGGTGAATCTTCTCACCACTCCACACCTCTGGCCTACACCCCAGCTTGTATGCATAAATAAATTAAATAAATAAATCTTAAAAAAAAACAACAGAACATAGAAAGGTTAAACAGTAAGTCGTATTTTATATGTTTTAACACAAACACTACCTAAGACATTTAAAACCTATTAGAAACAAATGACTAAATCACTGGCCTGTCAGGGCAGAGACCAGATTGCTATTGGGACCATAGGTTTAATAAGATCAGGGAAAATGATTAGGGACCTTCAAAATGTCAAAATAGTTTAAGGAAGCTGGGTTGTTCAAATGCCACTTCAAAGACTAATGGTAATAATTATAGTAGAAACCCACACTTAATAAAATACAGCAATAGCCTTCATGATAAAGAGAGAAGCCTACGTAGAATTATTATATTCCTGCTGAATGTGACATTGCCAGCTTGCAAATATTTCCATCATTTCTCAAGGGTTGATCTGCACTGGAAACATATCCATAGTTTTCCATTCCCCTGAGTTAGATTAATATGTGTTCTATCTTGTACCAGAAGCCTTTTTGATTGTCATGGGGAGTGTCATTAGAACACGACCTTAACTCAGCAGTGACTAGTGACATTACTTTAGTCGTCAATACCAACTCTTATTGGCAGAATAGCAGCCTATTCTTATTCATGATGTGTCAACTTCTTCTGAAGTCACTTAACTCAAGCACTGTGTGACAGAATTTAATATTAGAGGCACTGACCTTCAGCAATTTTGTATGAACATGGCTGACAGGTATAATGGTCATAAGAAATGCAGATAATTGGATTGAAAAAATGAGTTTCACTGTACTGCGATATACTCTACACCCTGGTTTCAAAGTTGATGGGTTAGATCAAAATTTTGTTGGCATTTAAAGGCATTTTGCCATCCTGAAATAGTATAGAAATATTTATCTAAAATCCCTCATGTTTATTATTTTCTTTTAAAAGTAGGCTAACATATCCACAGCAGAGGGCTCAGGAAAAAAAAGAGAAAAAGAAGCACTTTTCAAGTGACAATTATATAGTAAATACGGAGAAAATTTTATTCCACAGAGAGAAATCCTCTTGAAGCACACAGTAATGAAACTTTTGCAAAATTATTGTTAAATTTGCAGAAATAGTCAACTGGATTTTGCAGTAGTTTACAAATTATGAGTATTAGTCCTGAGTAGTAGAGAAACAAGTATCACCATTACATGATCTTAGAGTCCCCATTCCATTTATCAGTAAAATATTTCCAGCTGTTTAATTATATATGTCCTCTGGTATTTGATAAATTAATTAGATATAATCATATACTGAGTTTCTGTTAAATATATAAGTACAAGTATTGCTTAGAAGTTAAGAGAATAAACACTTAGTTCCATAATATCCACTCAGATGCAAGCTCTGCCACTAGCTGACTGTATGATCTTGGAAATATTAATAAGCAAGTTTATGCTTGCTTCCTCCTATACAAAATGGGAATGATTAATTCATATATTGCAACATTGCTGTGAGGATTAATTGAGCTCATGTTTGTAAGCAGTGAATACTGTGCCTCTCCCACAGTTATTATGTGTTGCTTCGCTGCTGCCCCTGCTGCTGCTACTACCTTATGTAGTATGTTTATCCTTTGTATTTCAACTTCAAGGCTAGGAATCTGACAAATTAAGTAGACTGACCTATGAACATTAAGAAATTGAGTTTGAGGAATATAAGCTCTTTTCAGATAGAATTAATCATTCACAAATCTGTAGGGTCAGTTAGAGTTTTCTTTTAGAATGCAAAATGACGGTTTTACCTTTTTGGAGTTCTTTTCATTTCAGAAGTTTTAATATTTAAGGTTTCTATTTCTTATACACGGAGATATTGAATATTTTGTCTGTGATAATTCCCAAGAGTGGAGTAGCATAGTATGGAGACTATCTAAATTCCATTTCCAATTCTTGATAAATACCTGTGTTTTTATTCTAGAAGTTGTTGAGTCTGGTTAAACCTGCTTCATTACAAATGCAAATGGTAACCTTCAAAGAATTATGTTAAAATGTTAAATCATCAGGCCCTGATTTCAGATAGATTTGGGTTTGAACACATACTCCACTCTTTCTTGACAGTATGAAAATGGGTAACCTAATTGAAGGCTCTAATCATCAATTCCCTCCCCTCTAAATTGGGATGCAAATGTAATTATTTCATTACTTCCTAAGCTTTTTGGGATGATTGAAAAATAATACCTGAAAGAATTTAGCAAAGGGTCTCACATAGATACATGTTCAATAAACATTATTATAATATAGTATAATAAGTAGCAAACTCAACTGGAAGTATTTATTTTCTTCTTTCACTTATTTTTAAAGATATGATGTGGAAAATCTTTCATCTATATTGGTAAAATCAGATCCTCCAGTGGACAAGTTGCTTCTAGGAGATGGATCCCCTCAAATTAGGGTCATAGGTAGTTGATCCCATTATTTGTATGTGGACAGCTCTGATTCTAAACACTGGAAAACACCATCAAAATTATTTTTCCTTGTACGTTCTGTATTTTCCCTAGGAAGAGCTATGTTCTATAACTACAGGCATCATTTTTGCCAAATGACATCTTTTTTTGCTATCAATGTTTTTTATTATCTTTATTACCAATAAAGTTATTCATCATTTTTATCACTATACAGACATTTCTGACAAATGAAATGAGGGTGTTTTTTCTTTTCTTGTTTTGGTGTTAATGAGGCATTTCAGATATTGCTGATTTTCTGTCACTGGTGTTAGAAAGTAAACTTCAAAGAGGAAAACAAACATGTTTATCTTAAGTGGAAGTTTTTTCCCTCTCTGTGTATCTATGGTCAAAGGAATATTTGAGATGCACATATAAGTTTGTCAGCTGAAGGGATAAAAACTGTATTCAAATTAGTTTAACACTTAAAAAAACAGGTTGTATGTTATTCAGGATGCCAAGGTCACCCACTGTAGGGGACACTGATTAAACTCCATCACAAGCATCTAAAAGGTCCTGCTAGCGCAGGATAATGAACCTCTCCCAGTTGCCACTTGGGTATCTCTGAGACTCTATTTGGGGAGATTATAGCAGGTTATAAGCCTGACTTCTCAGAATAATTTCAATTGCAGTCTGAGTCACTCAGATTATGTGTTCATTTTGGGTAAGAAATTAAACCTGTAATACCAAGTCGTTTATCACATTATTTCAAGTATCTGATTTCAAATTTATATTGCTTGACATTTCTCACTACTGATAGAAAAAACAAGTTACACAAGAACATTAGATAGCTCTATTATTGCATTAAATAAAACTAATGTACAATTAATGGAGTAGCATCATAAATTCACATATGATTAGAGGCGTAGTTTTCTGGAATCTCAAAGTCATACTACATTTGATATAAAAACTTGAACTATTCATTGACAGATAAATTCATGTACCCCACTTTTGATTCTGAAACATTTATTCTTCAGTCCCTTAAATTGTTCTTCAGTCCAACAAAACACAGTGGCATTTATCCACAGGTCATCTTCTATTTGCTCTCAATTCCATACCCAGCTCTTCCTGCTCTGCTTTGTACTCTAGAAAATTTTATTTCCTATAATCCCCTCTCTTCTAACTTTTGGGAAGTTTCAGCCAATGAGAGACTCCAGCAGACAATGATGTTAGGAGATGGAAAAGAACAACATAGTTCTCTTCCTTTTTTTATCCAGGAGCTGCTGAGTCACCTCCATGGTTCTATCTCCCCCACACAGCTTTACCCTCTGTGATCCTAGTTTCAACCAGGACAAAAGAATATATTCCAGTTTCCTCCAGTTGACACCTGCTCCTGGAATGTAGTTCTATAATTTCCTCTTTGTCCCTCTAACTCCACAGATGGGGACTATGATCAACAAGGCCTCCCATTATTTGGATCCTTTATCCCTCGGACCCATCGCCATATCACCATGTCAGTCACATATTTTTCACCAACATGATAATTATTCCCCAAACTAAAAACTTTGGGCTTGCTGCTTCCTTGTGCTGGTCCCATATATCTGTGTGAGCTATTAGCGCGCCTCTTTTGAGTATCTGTTCACTGTCATATTCCATATCTCTCTTCCCTATTCTATTTTATCCCAGATATATCTGGTACATATATATGTATATGTAAGTGTGTATAAAATTGATGTGTATTTCTGCACATATGTAAATATGCATTTATGTGTGTTTATTTCAATAGTTCCTTTCTCTTCTCATTACCACTGTCCAACAGCATCTAGAATGTTTCCTAGCATATAGCAAGCATTCAATGACTATATATAGAATGAATAAGTCAATAAATGAGTGAGTGAATTTAAAACTGAAAAGAAAAAGTCTATCTGAAAATTGATATCCCTCAAATTTGATGCGATAGAAATTGCTGCACAGAAAAAAAACTTGTTAAAATATTCCATATTTAATGTTCATAACATACAACATGCTTGATTACTCGTATTAACTCCACACAGATTTATGGAATGCATATTGCAGTTGGTGGAAAAGTTCAGAACAGGAGCTGACTGGCATTAGCTTTGAGAAATTGGAGTTGACAAACCAGAATGTTTCTAAATCAGAACATGTCTGAGATCCACAGCCATTTCTGGCTGTTTCTTCTGTCCAAGGGTATTAATTCCACTCTGTTCAAAAGACCTGCTGTTCTGACCATGCTACCATATTGAAATATTACTTTAAACTATATGATCAGAAGTTTTTGTTTTTATTTTTAAGAGATTTGTTTATGCATACAAGAGCTGGGGTTTAGGCCAGAGGTGTGGGGGGTGAGAGGATTCACCAGAGACAGTGGGGAGCAGAACAGGCGGATCTACTAAAATATTTTGCGGAGGGGAGCATCGGGCAAGACAGGAGAGGTCTGCTCTGCGCCATGTGGGAAGCTCCCTGGTCAGGGATCATGCTGAAGTGGCTGCAGATAGCTTCATAGTGCTGACACTTAACCCCTTTCGCCACCAGGATGGGCCCATGATCAGAAGTTTTTTAATACAGTTTTTTTATACAGTTTATATTGAGTTCATAAGGATGGGGTTGGAAACTCAATATACGTGTCAGTTAAATTAGCCTGATCATCTGATTTTATAAGCACAGAAACTAAGACCAAAAACAATGAGAAGATTTGACAAAGATCTTGTATCTGATTCAGACTAAGCAGTATCCAAAGTCAATTTTCATAAATTCCTACCCAAAATATTTTATCATATCATGTTTCTCAGTGGTACTCATTTTTACAAGTTAATCTAATAAAGACGGGCCTCCCTGGTGGCGCAGCGGTTAAGCACTGCGCTGTGGAGCTGTCGGCAGCAGCGATGCGAGTTCGACGCCCAGCTGGGGAGAATCCCACATGCTGCGGCAGACCTCTCCTGCCTCGCCCGCTGCTCCCCTCAGCAGTGTATTTCTGATCTGCCTGTTCTGCTCCCCACTCTGTCTCTGGTGAAGCCTCTCACCACTCCACACCTCTGGCCTGTACCCCAGCTGTATGTATAAATAAATAAGAAAAAAAAAATCTAATAAAGACAATAACAAATATGATTGTGATCTACTTCACAATGGACTTTTAACTAGTAATTCATCTTTGTTCCTTGCACATTTTTGAGCTCTTGAATGCAAACTAATTCAGATATCCAAATCAATTCCTAAAATCTAAGGCACTTGTTTTTTCTTTTTCGTAGTTGCTAGTTTCTTTTTTTGAACTCTGTAAAGTTCAGCTTTTCCTGAGCCTTTTCAAGGGGTACAATTTTTTGAAGTGAAGTGCTGATTTGTCTGGCGTGCTCTGTCCACAGGGAGAGCCATGAAGAGTGTCTCCACAAAATACATTTTTTAAAAATGGTGGTTCTTTTAAGGTAGAATGTGTAAAGTGATTATAAAAAAATCAGATATATTCAATATACTTCTGTTAATAATTCAATAACATACATTTGTGTTCAGACCTATATATTTTTTAAAGATTTATATTTATGCATACAAGAACTGGGGTCTAGGCCAGAGGTGTGGGGGGTGAGAGGATTCACCAGAGACAGAGTGAGGAGCAGAACAGGTGAATCTACTGAAATACACTTCTGAGGGGGGCAGTGGGCTAGACAGGAGAGGTCTGTTGTGCCACATGAGTTAGCTCCCTGGCCGGGGACCGAACTTATGCCACAATGGCTGGTGATAGCTTGATAGGGCTGAGACTTTAACCCCTGTGCCACCAGGGAGGCCCTCAACAACTGTCAGTTGTTGAATTTCTGTCCAATGGCACAAGACAAAACATAGGAGTGCTCGTTTCCATCCTTCCCCTTACACCTAAAATGAGCTGATGGATTTTCTCTTCATGTTATCTAACGTCCAATTTGCCTATTTTTACCTCCTCCTGCCATACTAGTCCAAAGTAACAACATCTCTCACTTTAATAATTCATAGATTTAACATCCAAATTCCATTGTTTTTATCATCCTGCTTTCATCATTTTAGTGGCCTCATAATCTCAAGGGAAAAAAAAGTCAAACCAGATACTCAGGTAAAAATTATTTATTTGATTTGGTCCTAAATATCAGTACTTTTCAGGCTTCATCTCTGATCATGTTCTATCTGCTTTTTTTTTTTTAAAGATTTATTTATACATACAAGCTGGGGCACAGGCCAGAGGTGTGGGGTGACGAGAGGGCTCACCAGAGACAGAGTGGGGAACAGAACAGGCAGATCAGAAATATACTGCTGAGGGGAGCAGCGGGCGAGGCAGGAGAGGTCTGCCACACCATGTGGATTCTCCCCGGCTGGGCGTCAAACTCACATCACGCACTGCTGACAGCTCCACAGCGCAGCGCACAACCACTGCGCCACCAGGGAGGCCCTCTATCTGCTTTCTTAATTTGCCACCATTTTTGTTCTTTTACATTTGCTATAATTTTCACTTTGTATCTTGGTTAGAGTGCTTATATCTCCGCCTTCACCAACTGACTCCTAGAAATGATTATACTATAGCTTAACACTTACTTCTTTAGGTAGGTAGTCATTTACAGATACTCTTTTAGTAGCCCTTTGAACAGTTGGAAATTTACATTTGTATATGGAATATTATGATTAAAACTGTCTGTCTAACTAGACAGTAAGCCACATGAAAGCATGGACTCTTGCAGTTTTCACTCATAATTGTATGCACACTGTCTCAGCCATTGTAGTGCCACAGGAAACAAAAATTGTGGAATAAGTGAACAATCTCTGCTCAAATTGAGGTACCTTATCACATCTAAACCTTCAATCACTATTAACAAGTGATGGTTTTCATTTGACATAAGCTGGGTAGCACAGATACTGTGATAAAGTTGAATAGCAACCAACACCAAAAATCTCCGTGCCTCACACAAAAACAGTAATTAATTTCATGCTTATGGATTTGTACATAAACTACAATTTGATCTCAGGTAGGATTACCTGGGCTCTCCTGGGCTAGGGTAGATAACGGGCTTTGAATCAAGTTCAGCTCTGCTGCTAGTATCTTTTTTCTAAGCCCTCAGCAAAAGCTTCCTGGGCATGGATTCTTTATGACCAAAGTCAGCAGCTCCAGAAGGTGCTGAGAGTTTGCCAAGATTCCTAAAACCTCATCTTGAAGTTGTTATTTTTATCCACATTCTATTGTGTAAGACAATTTACATGAATAGGTCCAAAGTTAGTGGGCAGGAAAGCATACTCTACCCACAGGGAAGTCCACAACTAAGATGGGAAGAGCAAGAAATTCAAGTAAACCATACAGCTACATCAACTGGCTGTCCAAATGAAATGGAGAATTCTTCTGAAATGATAACATTTTAGAAAAATGAAATTCTAAATAATTATCAAGAGAAAGTCATCATACACTGAAGATACTTTGAAATAAAATAGCTACCCTGGGGAGGGGAAAGCTACTTCCTAGAATCTGGTTGTGATGTTTGCATTTACTTGAAACCCTGACTTGTGCTCAGATTACACATTCATCCTATTTCATTCACTTTGATTCTACATATGTAAACCCTCTCAGCCCATTTGTAGTACTGTGTTTCAATACTTATTTCTTTAACATGCTTCCAACTATGTTAGATATATTGTGGATCTGATAAAGAATGGCATGAGAATGTCCTTTGAGCTAAAATTAGCAGATTATTCTTACTCCACTTCCTGCAAGATTTTTCCAAGTCTGATGAAATATCCAGTCAAACCGGTGGTAAAGACAAATTTGTCCATGAATCAGAAAAAAAAACAGATTAAAATGTGCTTTTACTGAAATTGAAGTCTATTAATTTGGTTATTGGAAGAGACACTATATAAAATATAATATTTCTGTTAATTTGGTTATTGGAAGAGACACTATATAAAATATAATATTTCTGTCACGGGTTTAGAGAAACTTTGGAATGTATCCCAGTAGAATTTCTTCAGTCCTTGACAGTAAAGAGTTTCCAATTAGCTTTCCTATAGAAATGATAACATCACTGACATTCTAAAGCATTCTTGGAAATCGATACATAAATCAATCCTTTTGGGACACAAAGCAGTGTCAATTAATGATCTTCTAAAAAACAATTTGAGAAGATGAAATTACACAGCTTGTGCATGTATGACAATTTGGTTTCCCTGATTGCGTATGTTCAAGCTCTCAGAAGGAAATTAAATTTGTTTTCACACAGTACAGTGATACAGAAATTCCAAAACAAATATCACAAACCCTCTATGGTTAAAGAAAATGAGTTTATTAGCCTACCAACCATGATGTTTAAATCCATCAACAGGATCCCAAATAGATGTGAATCTTTCCTTGTCTTTTAATACAATGTGAAACAACAAACATTGTCTTCATCCTATTATAAAAAAAAATTAACTCCGATAGAATTAATGCCCACATCAGTGAAAAATAAAAGCAGGTCATTTTTTGTTCTCCATCAATGTATCATTATGTCTCTGATTTTCACACATAACAAACCTATTTGTCCTTCATGTGACAGTCATCAAATGTTTGTAACATTTATGAGGCTGTTACCAAGGTAGATTCTATTTTCCAGACTCCCCATTTTCATTATTTCCTTTTATAATGATAGTTTAAGAACTATCCTCCTCCTCTATAATCCTCTACAAATTCACACACTGGTATGCATCATAAATTTAGTGTCTAAAATGAAATACAGTAAGTAAGATGTGGTATGGCCTGGCTGGAGATTGCCAAAATGCCAGTAAAATCTTTTCAGTGTTATTATTGCAGTTACTACAAATAGCCCCATATATTCCCCCTGGAGATAAAACGCTCACATCTTTAATGTGAGCATCTTTAAAACACATCTAATGTTTTGGGTGTTGTTTTTTTTTTTTTTTTTTTCTGTTTATGGAAGATTTCTGACAAAATGGAAGCAGCCATGATTCTGTTTCATCAAGACAGTACTTGTCCCTTTTTGCAACTGAAGTCATTTAGGTTTCTTTGTGACCTCAGCGCTCTGAATTGTTTTTTAGATCTCTGAATATGTAACTTAGCTGGCAAGTTTTCATGATTCTGGAGCAAGGACATGTTCCTAAGATATCCATCAGGCTACGTGATAGCAAAAGTCTAACCTCCACATTTTTGCTTCTTACCTGGTTTCTTTTATTTCA
This sequence comes from Scalopus aquaticus, assembly GCA_004024925.1. NCBI lineage: Eukaryota > Metazoa > Chordata > Mammalia > Eulipotyphla > Talpidae > Scalopus > Scalopus aquaticus. The sequence goes on along the minus strand of PVIJ01003950.1, from coordinate 75,036 downwards.
ACTTGCTTTCAGTTAACAAAGAATTTTCTTGATTTTTCCTATTCTTCATCTGTGGACTTGGTTTCTCTGTATTGACTCTCAACAATCCCTAGGGAATTTAATTTCTATTCACCTTTGCCTCTTTGTATGTTTGCCACACTAGTACTGGTCCCTTGAGTTCCTGTCTTGCTAACTCCCAATAATTCTTGCTGGGAGAAATCTGAATGGTTTCTGAGATCCCATTAGATTTTCATTTAGACATATCGTTTTTATTCAAGTTGAGCTTGGTATTGTAAGTCATCCTGAAGGTGAGTTCTAATACTGCTCTGAGAAGGAAAATTAGTATTGGTACATTAAATGCTCTTGAATGTTATTGTTTTTGGCTGTTTGAATAAAATATTTGCTTATCAAATCTAATAACAACTTTGGTGCTGCACCTTCTCGATGAATGATTTAGTTAAATTTAGCATTGCTTTATATATTTCAAGCTAACACCTTAAATGATATTTGTGTTTTTATCATTGTAATAGTAAATATTCTATATTTTTGTGTGATATATAAAATTAGATCATAGTATTGTTTTCAAAGGACTAAAAATGTAGGGATTATGTTACATTGAAAATTAATGCATAGAAATCACTAGCCAAATTATGATTAAAGGTAATGTGTTAAAAATGAAAGTTATATATAGGTATAACTTTTTTTTCCTATTTTAAGGTTTTTCCTGTTTTACCTAAGTCCAAATTTATCATTATTTTTCTAGAAAAGATAAAACTTTAGATTCATGCTTTTTAAAATATATCAGTACTTTCAAGAAAATGTAAAATTATAAAATCACTGAGCATACACAACTTTATTAAGTTATTAAGTATTTTAAGGTATCTTTCATAATTCTATATTATATACTTTTTACAAAGTCTTTTTTTAAAATCTGAGGCTTCCTGTTATCTAATCTCTTTTCCTGCAGGAATTCATCAACTTCGCCCTATATTCAAAAGCCGCAATGATGACCTTTTAAAATCTGTATTCCATGAATCATGATATAAATATGATTAGTTGTGATTATTTTTTCTACTCTTCAGATATACTAGTGAAAAAGGCAGTTATAAAACATTTTAGGAAGTGAAGTTTTTATGAATAATGTACCTGTGACTTTTCTTGCTTCTGTATAGTTCAGAGTTCACTAAATTTCTTGTGTTAACTGGAAATAAAATCTCGATGATAGTTAGACAAAGAGTTTATCAGACAAAGTGCTAACCAGAACTTGGGAAACAGTCCAACAAATTTTACTCTGTGAGAACTGTTCCAATAATACAAGTTTGAATTTTGTTTATATAGGTAGGAACAGTGAGACATTGACAATAAGAATGTAATTCTTCATGATTTGAGGGGCTTGTGGTTCTCAGTAGTCCCCACCTAAAGATATGCTGATGCTAGAGAAGGCAGTGAAAGATTAAAACTTTTCCTTTCTGAAGAATGTCCTATAGAGTTGAAAAGGTGGGGGATCCACTATTAAGCCTTTTCTATATGGCTCCTTGGTCATTGGTGGGGGTAAAAGACTGTCTTCACTTGCAGGCATTAGATTTTTGCATAGCTCTTTGCAGATGACTTTGTCCTCTTGCCTCCTATACCAGGGTGGAGGGTCCCAGAAAATTTTACAGTATGTTTACAATTGAGTCTGTAGGTTTATGATCATATGTACAAAAATCTTAGTTAATATTTCCTTTGTTTTATTTTCTATGATATTTGCTTTCTCTTGCTGAGATTCCAATTACATTTTTGCTAGCCTCCTTGACACTGTGCATAGGTTATTGAAGTCCTATTTGCTTATTTTGGAGATAACTAAGTCAGCTTTATCATACTTATTTATGTCATTAGGGACAGTAAGACTGCAGGAGCTGAGATTGTATCTTTTTCTTATATCTCATTGTGCATAGAGAGTACTAGCTACAGTCAGCTGTGTGAGTATGTATGTGTGTTCTATGTTGATTTTATTAAGATAAAATTTTAACAACATAGGAAGTATGGACTTTGAAAGATACATGTAAGGCAAATATTTTCTCCCTGTCTGTGACATATTCTTTTTTCCCTTAACGGTATATTTTCAAAAACAATATATTTGAACTCTTATTATGACCTACATATTGATTTTTCTTTATGCTTAGCGCTCATTCTTTTCTGACAAAGAAATCTTTGCATATAACAAGCTTGTCACTTAGATTTTAAAACTTATCTTTGCCAGATTGATGTTTCAGTACTGATTACTCCTCACTGGTGTCTGCTTCGTTAAATAAGCATTGCAGACAGCAACAAACCACATCAAATATTATATAATTCTTTCCAACTTTACCAGGATCTCAGAAATGCTGTGTCTGACAGTATTGAGCATTTGTGGCCTAAGGGAAGAGCTGAAATTGTTTGGCAAGTCTCATTTTCCATTTTGATGGTATTTTTATCTTGCTAAAAGAAGCTGTACAAAGAGCGATTAGGCAGCAAAACTGTGGATTTCTAATTGATGCCCTGGCCTTTAAATCTGCCTTCACACAAGCTGTGATGTCCTAAAGAAACACTTTACTCAAGGGGCCATTAGGCAGAAATGCTCTTTCCTGATAAACGATGTCCTGCCCTTTCAATTTGTCTTTCTCAAGGTGGCTCTTTATTTAAGGGGTGCATTGAAGAAGGAGGAGAGAGCTACTAAAATGTATTCCTTACCATTCTCTCATGCCTAATAACCCATTTTTCACATTTTTCTTCATCAAAGTAGGTGCTGAAAAAAGAAAAGCCTTTATCATGAGAAATTTCAAACTAATGATATCTGTATTCAATGCATTGTCCTGTTTTCTTTTCTACAGGAAAGGATGGATTGTCCTGTGCTTCCCTCAGGTCTAGTGAGAATGGTCTCATGGAGGTTCCTCAGTTAACTTTATATACACCCCCTGGGGATGTGTGAAGAATAGGATAAAGTTTGACAAGGACCTGAGAAATCTAGAAGTGTGAAAGCATGAATGTGTGTCAATGGGCATGAGTTGGCCACGAGAGACAGAGAGGGAGAAGGGGAGAGAGAGAGAGAAAGAGGGGAGAAGGGGAGAGAGGAGGGGAGCTGAAGGGGAGGGAAGAGAAAGGACAGAGGAAAGGAGGGAGAGAGTCTATTGCATTGGGAAATAATCATACTTCCAAGGGCAGACTCTGTGTGTGTTTTATGGAACAGAAGTGACAGATACAAGACAAGGAGCCTGCTGAAAATCACTTAATAACCTGTCCCACAGGATCAAGGGTAAGGGTATTTGTGATTCATGCGAAAACCTGAGAAAAGAAGAAAATCAAAGCAAGGAAGGAACAAGGAAGTGAGTAGCAGCCAGGGTTGTCAATACATTACTCATTATGTGTAATGAGTAAGTCCTCTGAAGCACCCATGGAAACTTCCCTCAAGAGAAAGACTCAAAGTTAAATACTTGCTGACTCAGAAAGAACAAATCCATCTATGGAATTTCCCAGTCAAGGGTGAACTTCACATCCTCATTAAGTCTTCTCCCTCCTTCCACTTAAGACACTGATGAAATTACAGATTTTGGTGAGCAATATAAACAAGACAAGAAATACTAAAAGCAAGAATGAGATAAAAAGCAATCACATCCTTACTTGTGGTGACTTGTAAAAATTACCTGTAAACCTAAAACATCCCCAGCTACCCTAAGTGTTATCTATGAAGAGAGAGAGATGCATATTTTAGAAAAGAACCTTTTTATAGACTTGTGACTTAGAAGGATGGTAGCATTTCCTAAGAGTGAGAAGAAAACCCTGGGTCCATCTGAGTTCTTTTTCCAGTGGTGAAATGAATTAACACAATAGAATACATGTATAACAGGGAGGAAGGCAAAAATGAAATTGCATTTTGCATATATCCAATGAGCCCTGCTTCATTGCCATGGCACGTTCATATCAGGGTCACAAACACATTTAGTTTTCCTTTTGCAACATCCAAATCTTAGTTAAATATGACCTTTTCCTAAGATTTTTTTCCTAATCACTGTTATTCTCCTTAACAATCTGTCCAATTGCCTGTTTTATACACATGCAAAGGCTCCAGAAACATCTTTCTCATATATATATTTGTCTTACTCCTCCCCTCTCCTGACTAATGTATTAGAACACAACAGAAGTTCCTATGAAGATAATGTTTTTTCCTACCTAATTCATTCCTATCTTCCAGAGGCAGAAAAATCTCCACAAATGAATGGTAAGAATGTTTCTAGACTGAATGTGAAATTATGGGAGAGGACTGATTTGAGAGGAATAGCCCCTTGACAAATACATGTAGTTTAGAGAATAATAAATATAGACTAAAGGTCTAGCTGTTCTAGTGTGTTTTGTTTGTTTTGTGTTTTTCCTGTATTGCTGAGATTTTTATATGATTCCATAGAGAGAAAGGACAATATACACAATAATTTAGATTGCATTTATGGCCAGCTGGAAAACTGGAAGCACAGAGATGCTTAATTTTTTTTCTAAAACGTTTCATTTATTGTACCTTAACAATGTAGACAAAAACACTTTACTGTAATATTTACATGTACAAATATGTACAGTCTCTTTCTAAATATAGATATAGATACATTTACACTAGATAGCAGAGTCATGAGTGTTTTAATTCTTTCATATATTCTAACTTTAAAATAATAATGAATATTCATCATCTTCATTATACTTCAGGTGATATGTAATTATTTAACATAATCAGATTGTTAATACACATCTCTTAGGATTACGAGGTCTATGGACATAATTTTTATATGTAAGTATGTATAGTGCATGAATATAATTAAAGTTAATTTTGACTCATCTATAGAAATACTACTTTCACATTTTGGAGAGAAAAAATAAAGTGTTGATGATCCTTGATATCAGGTTACTAGGAAATATCATAGAAAGATGCCCAGAGAATCCAGGCTTAAAGGAGACTGCCTAGTGGGTTGAGATTCTGCAGTACTGATGAGTAAAGAAAACGGAACATCAAGAGAAATAAAGAAGGTAAATAGACAATGATTGAAAAGAGATGAGAAAAGGATCAAGAACCAAGAAATGCTGGGGAAAAGAAAGCAATAAAAAATAAGATTTGATAATGGCTTCATCTTTTTTTCGCAAATGGACTGTCACAGACTTTTTGAAATAAAGAAATAAAGGAAAAAGTAACAAGGTCCTATTTAATGACTAACCTAAAAATTAGCTTCCCCTAATTTGTTTGTAAAGCTGTCATTTAAATGCAAGTATTTCATCATTCATTGATTATGGATTTAATGGAATAAACCAGGGATATCACAAGGTCATATTGAACATGTGCTCTGTGACTTTTCAAAAAAAGGCAAATATTCTTATAATGAGAGAAAATATTCTTGTTTTAAAATAAGGGAAATACCACAAGAGCTAAATTTTTCAATAATCAAATCAAATAAAGACCTTCTTCACAGTCAATAGTCTAAGCAAAAAAATTTAAATATATTTTCCCATATAGTCCTCTAGATAATGGATTTTATTAAAGAAAAATATATCAAAATGTACATCCTGAATCTGCAGTCAAGATGGGCTAATGGCTGGACAACCACAAAAGGGCTAGGAACAGAAGCTGAAATTGTGGACCTGAAACAGAATCAATTACTTATTTAGAAAACAAACAGGGTTTATTCTAAAACTAGCAAACACAGAAAAGAAGGCATATATTGTTAGTCACAGGCAGTTCTCTGGATCCAAGACACACAGCACTACCCCTGCTGTTTCTGAGGTGGAAGCAGTGGGAGACACAAACAGTATTGATCCTGTAATTTGCTGGTTTAAGTATGCATGGCATTCAGTTTCTAGACTCCCAATCTCAATTCTATAGGCTTTTGAATATTAATTTCACAAAATGAAAGGTTATGTCTTTTAGATTCTCTCCTATGATGTAGTTTTGCTCTCTTTGATAAAAGGTAGTATTAAAAGACCCTGATAGTTAATGGTGTTGACCTGTTGATTTTATGGTGTTTGTTTTTTTTTTTAAAGTCTATTCATACATTTTGCCCAGTTTCTAAATGGGTTGCCATTGTTCCTTTGCTGATCAGTTATATGATTTCACATATATTTTTTCCTATTAGTCCCTCATCAGATATATAATTTACAAATATTTTCTTCTATTCTGTAGATTGCTTTTTTATTTAGTTGATGGTTTTCTTGGCTATACAGAAAAGGACACAAAAACACTAACTTGAAAACATTATCTGTAGCCAAATGTTCTTTGCAGCATTATTCACAGTAGCTAAGATCTGGAAACAAAATAAATACCTATCTATAGATGAATGGATAAAGAAACTGTGTGAAATATACATATATTAAATGTAGTACTGTTCTCCCTATTAAAAAATTAAGTCTTGCCTCTTGTGACAACATGGAAGAACTTTGCTTTGAGACACAGAAAGACAAATATCGTTTGATCTCTCCTTTAGGTGTACTTAACAAAGAACATAGCAGCTGGTTGCTATATATTTAAAATAATTCTTGAGATCTGAATTCCTTATTTGTTTACAGTGTATAAATAAAAATATTACAGGTAAATACTTTACAAAGTATAAATAAAAATTTTACAGGGAAACTGTTACCTTTATCCAATGGTGTAAAAAGAGTATATAATACTATTTAGTTTAAGTAATGAAAAAAATGCATTATAGAAGATAAAGATGAAATTCTTTTCATTTTTCAGTAACATTCTGAACAATCACACAAAAAGTGTGTCATGAGTATAAATTCATAATTTTATAAAAGATTAATAATTTTGATATTTGATAAATATGGTTATAGTCACAAGCCAAATATTTTATCATTATTTTTATTTATTGCCATTGGTTATATATTTTAATTATCAATTAGTACTTAACAAATCTAGATATTTTGAGGAATGCAAGCAATACTATCAAATACACTGCACTATAACTTCCACGATGTAAACCATAATACATGTTAATTTATATAAAAGCAAACAAAGATTTATCCTGAGCATTGAGCAAACTGAAAAAAAAAAAAAAAAACGTGATGCTCAGACTCCACACCTCTTTCCCAGCTTGTTATTTAAATTGATCTAGAGTCTGGAACCAGTAAAGGTATTTCAAAGTTACTGGTGATTCTGATATGCAGCCAGGATGTAAAACACTGGCCAATCTGAGACTAGATGCAATAGATCTTAACTCTAGCCTTAATCATTGCTTTGTATTTCACTTTTGTTTCTGCTCCATAGAGGTGTTTGTAATCATCAACTATCAGATAAGTTGTCCTTTAGTGTGTGCAAAAACACAGCAGGTGCTCATTAAATACTAGACTGTCAGGTAGTTAAGAAAGCTGACCCATTCTCACATTCCCTTCCAAAAATGTTCCTAAGGTTCTCATTAATGTGACACCATTTATTGGCTGTCTAATGTGTGTTAAGCACTATATTAGGAACAACAGACAGAACTGGGAAAGTCTGAAAATTAGGAATGTGCAAAGATAAGTAACTAGACAGACACAATAAAGTTGAATAAAAACTTGGACATTTGGAGCAACAACAAGACAAATGTGAGTGCTTTGCTAATCATGAGTTAAGGAATACCAGTGAAGGAATGTTATTCAGGCATAAAATGGTGGAAATCTCGTCTTACTCTCTAACACAGATGAACCTTGAGAACATTATGATAAATGAAGTAAGGCAGTTACAGAAGGACAGCTACCGCAAAAATCTGCTTATATGAAGTATCTAAAGTAGTAAACTCAGGGAATCAGAGAACAGAATGGTGTTTGTCAGAGGCTGGGGAGAGGGGAAAATTGAATGGGGACTTGTTATTCAATAGATACAGAATTCTAGTCATACAAGACAAAAAAGACCTAGAGATTTGTATTTCTAGTTACCAACACTACACTGAGCAGTTAAATATTTGTGAAGAGTATATTTCATTGATATGGTATATGTTCATTACAAAAAAGGAAGAACTGGAGCAGAGGTTAGCCACAAGAAAAGGCCAAGACAGAATCAATCCAGAAGAAAGAAAACTATGTATTAAAATGGACTCCTGAGAGCACACTGAGAAAATATACACACTTTAGTTAAATTTGCTGGTAGCTTAGAATATAGACAAGGGAGAGAACAAGTGAGGTCCTTAAATGTCCATAAACGATTCAGGCTTTACTCAGAAATAAAAAGCATTTAGAGGCATTTAAAGAGAAGTTTCTATAGTTAGTATTGGATCACTGGTTTTCAACAATGTTTTGGAAGTCAAAACATCTGTTTCAAATAAAATTGTATGTGAAATTACAATGTATAAACTGGTCAAATACAAGATGCTGTACTTTACACTGGAAAGGACTGCCACGATTCCTTCCAAACCAAAGCTTCCTCTGAGACTATGCCAGGGAAGCCACATGCTTACAGGAAGAACAGATTGGAAACCTCTGATACAGAGGAATCTTGAGCTGATAATTTTCTCTACTTGTAATTAAAGTTAATTTTCCTTGATTATTTGTAAATCCCTAGATTATCAGATAGCAGTATTTACTTATCATTATTGCCTTCTGACCCAAAATTAGTGGTGTCTGATGTATGATGAAGCAATTATTGTAAAACATTCTTTAATATTTAGTAAAATGTTGGCCTTGTTAATGGTTAAATACATTATTTAAAATGTCTTGACTGACTTATGGGGATAATTTTTCCCAATCTATTTATAAATAAATTTTTATGTTTATAGATAGCATATTAGTTTGTTCCAAATCTTTTTTCTATAATATTATTTACCAGATTATCATAATTATTTTTCCTTGGCATTTTGTTTTTATGAAGATTTGGATAATTGTATATTTATATAATACATAGTATATATAAGTATGCATATACAAATATTTGGCATATTTAAATATTTAAATCCACATTTAAATAATTAAAACTCATATTTGTGGGTTGATCGATATTTACTTTTTTTTTTATTATTTATACATACAAGCTGGGGTACAGTCCAGAGGCGTGGGGCGGCGAGAGGGTTCACCAGAGACAGAGCAGGGAGCAGAACAGGCAGATCAGAGGTACACTGCTGAGGGGAGCAGCGGGTGAGGCAGGAGAGGTCTGCCGCACCATGTGGGATTCTCCCCAGCCGGGCTTCGAACTCGCGTTGCCGCTGCCGACAGCTCCACAGCGCAGCGCTCAACTGCTGCGCCATCGGGGAGGCCTCGATCTGATATTTACTTACATGGATTACTTTTGAAATTAATTGTACATTATAAAAAGTATAAATATAATTTGGGGGGAGTATGTGTTTTTCATACGTGTTTCCTGTGGGTGTGAATATAAAAAGCTCATTTATTTTCTGAAAAATTGATTTATACCACATCAATTCAAAATGATTAAAGATCAATATAGACTGAGAAGTTTAGTTAGGCGCCTAACTCAGAGGATACTGTGATGCTGGGTGAGACCAGAGTATCTCACAATCACCGGGGACCAATAACTGAGCATGGCAGAAGAGACACACAGCAATCAACTCTGGGCAGAATGAAAGCGGTATGGGGAGAGAGGCAATCTCCGGGTAAAAATCACAGTTCATAAACATGCCTGGAGGGCAAAAAACTAATTGCTATGGATCTGGCCATTGGAGACACAGGTATGAGTACTGTGATGAGCCAAGTAGACAGGGTCCCCAGTGAGGGAAGCAAATCTCAGAAAGGTGAGCTTGTCACCCTCTTCCCCCTGGGAGAGGTGGATATGGGAACTGGGGAGAAGTCACATTGAAATGTGCTGGGGCTCTGCCAAGGACCCAGCCAGCAAACTACACAGATGTGGGTCTGAGGCCAAGGTAAAGGGCTAGAAGGGCTGACACAGGCATGAGCAAAGCCCATGCACACCACTCATGAGCAATGAACCCCACCTGGACTCTTCCCCACTCACTGAAGACCAAGTTACAGATCAGCTCTCGCTTACATACAGTGCCATCTACTGGAAAAGTGAAGCTCTGAACCCTTAATATTCAGAAAGTAAATAATGGGTAGAAGAAAAATTACAACAAATGGCAATCTGAGTCCTCAAGGGAATACTACACCAAAGAGAGAGTACAAATCTCCATAACCCAAGCACAAAGAAATGGAAGAGCATTTGTTCCTATTAGACACAATAGTCAATATTGTCATGACAGAGAAAGTCAAAGAGGAAAACTAAGATAAGGTGATCACAGACATACAAGAAAATTCAGAAAAACAAATAAATGTTTTGAGAATAAAATTAATGTAAAGAAGATGGAATTAAAGTTTTAAATAAGAAAATAACAGAGATGCAGGATGTAAAAAGATCAGTTGAGGAAATAAAGAAATCCTAGAGAAAACTATGAGAGTAGAATAGATCAAACAGAAGCTTGAATCTGTGACCTTCAAGTTGAAAATGCAAAAAATTCAGGTGAAGAAGAATAAAGAGATAGGAAGAAAAAAAAAAAACACTTTGAGAATTACTGATTCCCCTTAGGGAATTGTCAGAAAAGCAATATAAAAATAACGGGTATCCAAGAAAAGTAAGACAGAGAAGGAGAAACAGAACTCTTTAAGGAAATAATAAAGGCAAATGTCCCAATCCTAGAGAAGATATTAAATATACAAGTCCTTGAAGCTAAAAGAATGCCAAATTGCATAAACAGAATACCTTCAAGAAGACACATCATAGTGAAACTTCCAAGAATTCAAGACACATTCATTATGCAATCTTGCTAGAGGGAAGAAGCAGATAACCTATAAAGGAACCCCAGTCAGGCTTACATCTAGCTTCTCTGTAGAAACACTATGAACAAGGAGAGAATGGAATGATATGGATGAAAACACTTAGATAAAAACTTCTAGCCAAGATTACTCTATTCAGGAAGGTTCTCCTTTAGATATAAGGGAGAAATAAAGGTCTTCTCAGATAGAAGCTGAAGGAATTTGCAAACTCTAGAACCCTCTCCAAGAAATACTGAAAGGGGGCCTCCCTGGTGGCGCAGCAGTTGAGCACAGTGGTTGAGCACTGCACTGTGGAGCTGTTGGCAGCTCGCAATGCGAGTTCCCAAGCCCAGCCAGGGAGAATCCACATGGGGCGGCAGACCTCTCCTGCCTCACCTGCTGCTCCCCTCAGCAGTGTATTTCTGATCTGCCTGTTCTGCTCCCTACTCTATGTCTGGTGAACCCTCTCGCCACCCCATGCCTCTGGCCTGTACCCCAGCTTGTATGTGTAAATAAATAAATCTTAAGAAAAATACTGAAAGTTTTTGCATCTTAATAAAAACGATGATGCAAACCAATGTCCTATTTATATTATATATATTTATGTATGTGTATGTGTATACATACACACACATTTTTAGCTAAGGATTGCATTTTAAAGACATGTTTTTTCAAAATAGTCTGAAAATTCAAACTATGTAAGTAATTTTTGCCACTAAATATTTGAGATATACAGATATCAATACAAGTAGTTAGAGTATAAAATAAAACAAAATCATTAAGGCTAGTTGGGGTAAATTTGCAAGTTTTTTTTCAAACCATGTTAAAAAAAACTTTTCTATAATGTATTTTAGATCTTTAATTCTGGTTAAAGGAATAGTCATCACCTAAACTTATTTCCAAATAATATTCTAAAATTTCTGAGAAAGAAAGAGATAGAGATGAAAGAGAGAGAGATTTTGAAAGAGTGGAGGATAAGGTGACAGAAGAAGAGAAGGGGGAAAGGGAGAGAGGGAGGTTGGGAGGGAGGGAAGGAAGGAGGGAGGGAGGGAAGGAGTACTCTGCTTCTTAAACCAAAAAAAAAAAAAAAAATATTAGTGGTATTGCCCCTACTATACAATATAGTTTTAATACTTAAAGAATTAGACTTAAAATAACTGTACGAATTTCCTTAGAGAAATAAAATCCTATGCCTAATCTGTCAAAAATAATAATAGAATTTTGTCATTTACTAGGCAAAGGCCCCAAAGGAAGTTAAATTAAAGCAACAGACAAATGCATTACTCTTAGCTGAGAACACTTCTGATGGTGCTAATTACTGCCTTAACAGCAGGCATGGCTAGGTGGTAAAAGACTGGCAGAAAGGCTGCCAGGATCCAAGATTGTGTCTATACAGGTCCCTGGAATCTGACATGGTTGAATGGTTTTCTCCTTCCAATTTGCTACAGGCCATTTATGGGACTAAGAAGCAGTGGAGTCTCAGAATATACATTCTGCTTCTTCATCATAGAATCACATGAAGCACAAAGCTCGTCATTGTTTTTCGTACTCAAAAATTACACTGTGATCGAGTGTATTTCTTTTAACAAGATAAATGTTCTTCCCGGGACTCTTCCTGTTAATTCTCTTTCAATATATGTTGAAAAGCAAATGTTCCAACTAGGTAATGTGTCCTAATGTGTGCTAGCAGATTGTGGAGGAGGTTAGTTCTTAAAACATAAGGAAGGGAAAGCAGGCAAAGGAATTATAGTAATTTATTTGCATTTATGTGGGTAGATACAGATACGTTGCATGCATGTATATGTGTGAGTGAGTGTGTGTGTGTGTGCGTGCACGTGCATCGGATATTCATTTTTCTACAGGGAAAAAAAAGAATACATTAAAAATGAGATATAATGTAAAAAGTCCTAAACTGGACTCAAGATGGACTTGCCCTCTAGTCCTTATTCTATTACAAACCAATTATGATTTATCTGATAGGATTTGAATAATAGTAGATCTTGGACTTGACCCCAGAGCTTCTGATTACACGCTATAAAGTAGATTTATACTAATTGCTTGACAATTCTATAGCTCTGAAATGCAGGACTAAAAGCCAGATAATAAACTTTGTAGGTTTCCGAATTACAAATAATTTAGGTTCGTAGCTACTTCTGAATATGTATGTCAGAAAAATCATATAGCTCCACTGAATCTATTTGGTAAACAACAAAATTGTGTTGTTAAAAATAGCTCAAAGAATTGAGATATATACATGTCATTAAAATTGCAGCAATGGCTAGACATAGGAACACTAGTCACTTGGGCTGCTATCATCCCATACATGGTAAGTTTTTGGATGAAATTTTATAAGGTATTTTGCAGATTACACCATAAATCTACAGTGTAGATAATATCTGCTTTTAATATTTAACCACAAGTTGACTTTGCTCATTGGTGGTAGATGAAGATTCACAAAATAAAGCTAGATCACAATTTGTCCATTAATTCTCTTATTCTTATTATGCATCAAGAACTACTCTAGACACGTTAGATGTACTGACTTATTTTATTCTCACAAAAACCTGTGATATAACCACTATAATCATCATCCCTGTTTTAAAGATGAGGAAACTGTAACACAGAGACATATAATTTGCCTAAGAACCCCAGCAAGCAAATAGTAGCTATGAATTTAAATTCACTTATTCTGGCTCACAATAATGAAGACCTGAAGCTGTTACTGGATCCCCATGGCTTCAGGGATAAGACAGCTTTTGGGGGGCTCAGGCTCTGTGGCCTAAGTCTACTGCATGTGGACATTCCCCCTCTCCCAGCCCCAGGGAGACCAGCTCCAGCCATGGTTCCCCTGGAGCCAACAGGCCCAACACCCTTCTCTGACCTAAGTGCAGGCCAAGCTGGCCTTTTCCCCTTTATATATCTAGCTCTGGATGCAACACTGAACCAATCAGGTGTGAGTAAAATGGATCAATCAGGTGCAAGCTAAATGAACCAATCAGGTTTAAGCACACTTCATTAGTTATTTGGATTCACAAAAGGGAAAGTGAGCTAACTGGTGATAAATGGTCCAATCATACACTTAGGATTGAAAACAGTATAATCAAGCTTATAGGGTGAGTGACCCTGAAGGGGAGATAAGGCAGAGCAAGGGCGAGCGAGCATGAGTGTGCAACCAGCCTCCAAAGAGAGAAGAATACTCTGGACCACCTTCTAAGAAGAAGTTAGCAGGGGGCCTTTGAAGTGGAAGCATTCATCAGACCACCTTTGAAGGAGGAGGATTCTGCTCCCAACCTCTGAAGAGAGAGACACATTGAGCAGTTAAACTCCGTGACATTCACCAGAACTTTGTAGTCCTCCTCTCCTCACTTCCCTAGATCTTTGCAGAAACTAAGCTGCTGCATCTGCCTCTGGCTCTGCCTCTGACACCCCTGCATAGCGCACTATCAGGCTCAGCCTAGCATCTCAAAGAGCCGAGCACAGCCTCTGATTCTCCCGCAGCACCTCCCGGTTCTGTTGCCCCACTGCTCTCTACGTTGGCGCTGGCCCGGCCGTCAGACTGCTGTCACGGGCTGCTGCAGCGTCACCTCATCTTCCTTGAGAGCCTTTGTTTGGGCTTCTGGACACTGCAGACACTATCTGGGATGAGAAACTTGCCACTTTTGGCCTCACAAATGCTTTCCTTTCCCCCAATCTCCTATTTGCTAAATAAACCCAGGTGTTGGATCCTGAGCTGGAGGGCAATGGAGTGTTATTGCAATTGTGCACGCTGGTGAGAAGCTACTGCTGTGACTTGTTCGCAGTCCTTCCCCATTGTTTCTTCGCACTGTTTGAGCTTGGTTCCCCGCCCTGTTTGATACTGTTTTAAGGATTGTAGTGCTGCTTCAGTAGTTTCAAAACCTTGTAGTAATATTTAATACCACCTTCTGCATCATTATTCTTTCTTACCTTGTGTAATGTCTCCTGTTTATGATCCACTCACCCTTGGTAACATCTTGACTAAGGACCTCCCATACAGCTCAATGCATAGCCCCCTGCTTATCACCTTCTCACCTCACAGTAAATTTCACACAAAACAACCAAGGTGATCTTTTAAGAATCAAGTATTCTCTACTCTAAAAACTTTCCTAGTTCCCTTCAATATTTCAAATGAAGTCTGAACTTTCTAATCTAGTGCTCAAAGCTTCCCTGTTTGTACTCAACCTATATTTTTTCCTTCTGCAAATCAACCAAATTATAGCTCTGAAATTGAAGTACTTAGCAGTCTCTGAAAATGTCCTGAGCTTTCACACTTTATGTCTTTAATCATACCATAGAGATATTCTCTTTTCAAACCCTCCTTCTGCTACCTGGACTCTATCTCTGCTTCAGTATACAACTTAAATGTAATTTTAGACTCACCCTTTTCCTATCAAAATACAAGTTTTCTCCCCTTCTCATGAAGAAAATTTGTCAGAAAGTTCATGATTTTATACTATGGTTATGTAAAGTCATTGTAGACTTACATGTACACATTGGTGTGTGTGTTCCAATGAATAATTGCTCTCAATTTAAGATTTATATTGCAAAGATTTGTATACCATTCCAATATACTTGGATCAACTAATTTTCAGTAATTATGCACTGAGTGAGTGAATGAATGAATGCTTCTGTTACCTGTACTAGCATTGATGGTTATTGGACAAGATAATTTTTCACTTTACTGGTTTCATAAAAATCTCTTAGTACAATGTAGAGATATTAGAAAGTTAAAAAAAAAGAGGACGAGAGGTCTTGGAGCACACAGCAGACTAAGTGAAATTTGTCATTGACAGTTACTTCAGAAGCCACATCTCTGTAGAGACATTTCTTTATCTCAGTTCTGCAGAAATATTTTTGATATATTAAAAGGTTTTAATAAACATAGTAGCCATCAATTAAACAATCAACCCGTAACACTAAAAGAAAAAAAAGCCAGATATAATCCATAAAATCTTCAAGGCTCTTAACTTAGGAGTCCATTCTATTTCATAGTGTCTATTAAGTATATGAATAAGTGTGATTATGTTTGTATACATATAATATTTGTAATAAAAATTATTGTATAGATAGTAAAAGGTAAATAAGCATCCACTATGTGACACACAGACAAGATAAGACCATGAGAAATGCAGTCGGGACTCAGGCGGCACCTGACTCCTTTGTTATTCTGTTCTGAACCCTTTGTGATTTGTCTAAGGATGACAGCATTTTGTCACCTTCATGAGATGAAAGCTCTCTTTCAAATGTTGGTTCCATCGCTGCTCAAATGTGTCAGCAGAGTAGAAAATTCAATAAAAATCCCTAAGGATGAGATGCCAATTAGTCCTGAAGATGCCAAGGTTTACCCAGTGACAAGAGGAGGCCTCTGGGGCTATTCAAATGGCAGAGTCCCACTGACTACATAATTCTACCAACTTTTAGGTATTTAAAATTTCCTCAATCTTTTTTTTGGGGGGCGGGGAGGATGGGATCAGTGGCGATGTGTAACTCATTTCAGATCATGGCGTGAAACTCTCCTGACAACTTATGGCATGGTTTTTATCAAGTCATACGTCAAAAATACAATTAGTCTTTGGAAATCTCTTTCTCCTTATGTTACTGAAGCATTCAGAATGGTAACTGTCTGCTATGGTTTATTTTAGGAGTGGAGGCAGCAGGGAGGGGAATTTTAACTTCTCACAATGCCCAACAACAACGATATACTATGGAGTGACTATGAGACTCAGTTCTGACTATGAGAGAATGGGACCAACGCCAGGCAGTGCTCACGGGAGGAAGGGGGAAGCCCTGCAGAAGAGCATTCTGAGACAGGAAGCAAAACACACTGAAACCTGAGAGTGTTTTCAGACGGCTCTGAGTGCAGGAAGGGAATGAAGGGGAGCCAAAGACCAACCAATAGCGTCTGTTTTCTAACTGAAAGCAATTTACACACATGCACAACTTGTAGGTACACTGGGACTAAACCTTAGTTGAGAGAGTCAGAATTTAGCAAATACATGTTAGATTGATACCACGAGTTATATGATTTAAAATGAAGCTTAATATTAAGTAAATAATAGCAATACATTAAACTTCACAAGTATTGGAAGAGGGAGGTGTTCTTATCAATACTAGTAAATGAGGTATAAAAAAAGGACAGAAGGATTTTAATTACCATGAGTTCAAAAGGACTAAAATGTGTAACATGACTGCTGAAATATGTAAGAATTTTGACTGCATTAAGAGTAATACAGTATCTGAAGCAAAGGAGGTATAAAGATGTCCTATGTTAAATAAATCGATCAAAACCTAATTTATTCTGTAAAGTTCTACCTGACATATTTATCAACAGATATAGCAAAGCTGGAACACAGTCTAAATAGAGCAATCAAATAGAAAGTGACTAAAATCTCTATAAGAAGCTGAAGAAACTGGGAATGTGAGTCCTAGAAGAAAGAAAATTCAAGGTAATGTGATAATTCTGTATTTGAAAGAGTATCACATAGACCATATTTAAGGGACATTTTAGGCCCATATAAGAGTGAGAAAAAAGGTCTTATTTCAAAATAATATTAATGCACATTAGAAATGGCTGAATAAAGGCATGCAAAACAAAATATATGTGAATATCTTTGTGATTTTTGGAGAAAAGTAATTTCTTAAAACATATATAAAGAAAGCATTAAAAAGTATAGATACTAAATTTTGTTACATAAAATTTAAATCAATAATTACTAAAATTCAACAAATGTCCAAACAAGTGACAGATAGCAAGATGCCATTTATATTTTTTACCACTGCGAAAAATTAAGTATCCAAGTACTGATATTCTCTCTTCTTGAGTCAATAAAAATAGCACATGTTCATACACATAAACAATGTGTATGAAATAAAACTTCACAGAAAAGGAAAGTCATGTGGAAGGTAAATACATAAAAAAGATGCTAACTTTACTATAAATCAGGCAAACAGGGAATGTTTTTCTGTATCACAGAACTAAGTAAATACAAATAGGCAATTACACTGGTCAGCAGTGAGATTGTTACTGACTTAAAAAGGCCCTAATCTGTAGCATCTTGATGTGCTGAACATGACATAACCCTGAACGTTTTTTATTAGCTCTCACTTTGAAGATATTTCATATAATTCATTTTATATACTTCATCCTGTAAATTTATCCGGTAAGACAGCAACAACATCCTAAATCAGCCTAGAATGATGTAATATTGCATCGCATTGCATAATACCATCATCTACACATCATCCAGAGTTGATTGCATCATTTTCTGATGCAATGCAATACTACAGCCAGGCAGCTGCTGAAGTAAGCTGATGTAAGCAGTGCACTATAGAAAGCCCTGTTGGAAAGGTTGAGCATTGAAAATATCTCAGACTTTGTATGAGACAGCTTAAGGGACTGTTCCACAGAATTGTTATTATTTTATCCATTTAGGCACAATAGAGAGCAGTAATGCCTCGAAAGTGCGTTCATAGCGTGGAGAATTTCTGCTCTATTTGTGGGGAAGTGACATTTGCCAACCAGAAGGAAAGTGTCACTTCTCAAGTGAAGAAGACTTATCATCTTTACTTGGGATGCAAAGTTGGTGACCAAGACAAGCCTCGGGCCCTCCATATATGCTGTGCTATATGTACAACACAGCTTTCACAAGTGGTGAAATGGCAAAAGACCATCCATGACGTTTGCAGTCCTTATGGTATGGAGAAAGCCAAGCAACCACAGAAAAGACTGGCACTTCTACTTGGTTCCTCCTCTTTCCAGTGGAATAACGTAGCAAAAGAAGGTGAGAATAGTCTACCCAAACATTCTGTGTGCACTGGGACTCGTTCCACATGGAAAGGGACTTCCTGTTCCAGAACCTCCAGCAGAATATTCTCGATTCATCTGATGAGGACAAGGGTGAGCTGACCTGTTCTTCTCCTGTTCCATCAGCATGCGATGATCCAGATTTTCACTGTGGCGCATCATCAACCCCACACAGACTAACACAGGAAGAACTAAATGACCTGGTTCATGATTTGGATTTCTCCAAGAAAGAGGCAGGATTGCTAGGATCAAGACTCCAACAATGGAATCTTCTAGAGGAAGATGTCAAAATTACTTTCTATGGAGAGCACCAACCAGCAGTTGGAGCCTTTCTTCAGAAAGGAAAGTACTCTGGTATTCTGTTCCGATATTGAGGGCCTCATGAATGCCTTAAAAATCACTCACGACCCACAAGAATGGAGACTATTTCTAGACTCTCGAAACTGAGTCTTAAGGCTGTGCTTTTGCACGATGGAAACCGTCTTCCATCTATTCTATTCCTGAGCAGCTGTACAAGAGACAAGCGAAGAAATTTAAGTAGTAGTCTATGACTTGAATTTTTACAGGTATTAACCATAGGCCTATTACTATTGGCATGCATTTCATGATGTAAACATCAATTTATTGCAGATTACAAAAGAAACTAGAGCCAAAATTAGAATTTGACTGTCATATTCATGTTGAACACATACAAATTGATAGGAAATGACTAATTTTATTTCAGTAAGATGACTTTTGTAAAAGTTTGTTAACCAGTGTTATTGATGACAATGTGAGATAACAAACACTTTCACATTCTACTGGGGCAATTATAGTTTACTACCATTATTTTATAGTGATTGTCACAATTTCCAATAAAATTGAAGATACTTTACTAGTCCAGATATTTCAGGTCATGGAGATTTGAATCAGAATGTTCACAGCACCGTAGTTAGTTTGTGACCTAACAGAGATCAGTTAGCTACGTAAAGATTGTGAAACGATAAATAAAGCCTACTAAAATCACACAATGAACTACTATAAGTGTTAAACTGAATAAATGAACTAGGACAAAATGTTCTGACATAGATAAATATCTAAACAAGAACCATAGTTACAAAAAATACATATGGTATGAGAAAATTTACAGTAAATATCAAAATAAAACTATATTTAATGGAGTCACATGTGTATATTAAAGAACATAAATATGAACCAAAAGAATACAAAGGAAACGTAATTATCTTTCCTCTGGGAAGTAAGTGAGGAGAATGGGTTGAGAACTGAAAACAAAATCTCACTTTTTCTATTGCCTATTTTATGCTAAAACTAATTTTTACTTGTTTGGCTAATTCTGAGTGAAGAATACAAGGGTGTTTATCACATTAATTTTTTGAATAGTGTTATTCAAATGTTTTATGATCAAAAAGTATAGTTTAGAAATGATCTGTATTTCAAAGAAATGGTGAGATTTGATGGTTGTCAGGTCAAAATTTCTTGAATATTTCTTGAATATTGAAAGGACAGCCAACAGGAATCATGAATCCTCCTCTTGAAGAGTTTCAAAACAACTTTGAATAACAACTTTTAGCAAAAGTAGAACTGTATGACAAATTAAACTAAATAAATTTTGAGTTTCCTACTAAATCTGAAAATACGCAATCTAAATGTGGTCAATTTAAAATACTATTTAATAGTTTGTTAAAACTATTAAACAACAAACAAGAAATATTTGTTGTTTATTTTTATTATCCATAATTGACAAATATATTTCTTTAAAATTTAATTTTTAATGGTAACTCCATTAGTGTTCCAGCATAAAGAAAAGGTGTGATTTCAAATTTCCAACAACTACAAACTCTCTTTTCCTTTCTATTTCAGCCACATCATGATACTTAGATTCAGCTTCGTCAAGTGCCTTTGAATTTAGGGGCCCCAGGGAGGTAGGTGCGTGGTGACAGAATTGAGAATTTCGCATTGCAACATTTAAATATGGGCAGGCAATCAGACTCAGGATTACTTGTCTGTCACTCTTCACTGATTTTATTTGCCTTTTCCTACTCTGTGCCCTTTCAATTCCCCTCTGAACATCTTTGGGAAATATGACTGTGGCATTCAGTCAACCAGGAGAGTTTAACTAACAAAACGTTGCCCAGCTTTATTCATAGAGATGAAAGCAGGGAGCTGCACCAGTGATCAGGATGTAGACAGTGTAGCTAGGGTGAGGGCTACCCTGAACTTGCTCAGAGGCAGAGAATAGCTGTGGGATTTTAGAGGCTCAGTGGTAGAAAGGGAATGTCAGTTCCACTGCTGGGTGCAATGCAGTAAAAGACAGGGAAGACCAGTTGAAGCAGTCTTTAAAATCTTTTGGTGTCTTTTACACTTTACATTCCAAAGGCAGTTCTTTCAAGTTTTGTCTACCTATGACCACGTAGGCAGAGACAGAACAAATGAGAGTCTAGGCAGCCAAAGAGTGCGTGCAAGTTCCTGGACATAGAAAGTGGGGCACAGGGGTCGGATACTTGATGCTGCCTCAGCACTTGGGTAGATAGAAACTTTACATGATGTCGAAGAGATGACACCTCTTGTTCTAGGGGCACTGACACATGTCCAAGGAAAGACTTATGTCGCGTATTTTACCTCCTCAATGAGTCAGATGCGGGACATGTGCTGCCACCTCATCTTTAATTCATTTGATGTGGAAATAGTCCGACTATAAAATGGAGTAAGTGAGCAAAGCCCTAAAATCAACAGAATGAATACCCCTAGAGGAGAAAAAAAAGTAATGGATTCATTTTATGTTTTTCAATATCTTTGCCTTGGTGATCAAACATAGGACTGAGGAGTTTTTATGCATAAATTGGGAACTTTATATTTTTTCCTTTTATTATGTAGAAATAATTCTAGGGGTATAGAATAGGATAGCATCCAAGATTTGTGTAGGGCTTTATTATCATATTTTCAATAATTGGTATATAATGCAGAAGGTAGATATTATCACATTACAGAATAAGAAACAGAGGAGTCATATAAGAAATGCTAATTCCTGTTGCTACAGACTAAATGCTTGAGTACCCCCATAATTCTCACCTTAAACCTCTACTTCCAAGCATGATGCTGTTTGAAGATGGGGGTCTTCGGTGGTAATTAGGTCATGAGGATTTTAATTAGGTCACGGGTGCCTGCTCTCTTATGAATGTTTACATCCCCTAAAATCCCTATGTTGAAGTAATAACCCCTCAAGATTTTGTTGGTAGGGCCTATTGGAAAGTGTTTATATCTTGAGGGTCCAACACCCATAATGTTAGTGGCTCCTGAAAGAGGCTCCAGAGAGAGCCCTCGCTCCTTCCACCAGGTGCACCAGGAACCAATCAATCAGTTCCTTGGTCTTAGATCTTCCATCTTGAACTACGAGAAATAAATGTCCATGGTTTAAGTCATCAGTTGGTGGCAATCTGTTATATAAGGCAGACTGACACCCTGGTCAACCAACTAATAGTGAAGACTAGTCTAGAATTCATACTCCAGTCTAAGACATTTTTTATTATACTGTGTAGTTATCACTAATTTAAATGCTAAGCAATTGTCATTTTTCACAAATAGAGGGACTAGATAGATAATATAAATGTCTTCATTGACTATGTATGCATAGAGGGATGGGGAGTGAAATATACAATTGGAGAGTGTGGGCTCCACATAATTCACTCAAATTATTTTTTAACAATGCATGAACTAAACAAACCATATATACATATATATGTATATACATGTTTGGTGTTTTTATATTGTAACTGAATAATATATGGTCATCATTATAAGTGGCATTAATTTTGCTATGTTGTGGAAAATTATTCCAGAATCTGTGATGACTAAAAACAAATATACATTATTACTAACCACAACAAAATACATCACAGACTTGATAAGAAAAAAAAAAAAATGGTTTGCTTTTGTCTTTTCATGTTATAGTCACTTAAATATTTTTTAACTGAATGAACATTTTTAGTTAACAAATATTTCCTATACATGTCTTATGGGCAAAATGACCTATATACATAAAGATAAGAACAAGACTTTCGACAAACTATGAGGAAAAGGTGAGTGGGTTGTTTCTGGAAATACCAGTTTTGGGGGATCATAAATGTATAAGAACCTATCTTTCAAACTGGAACATGTTTGAGAGTGAAGGGTTGCTCTTAATAAATATCCTGGAACCACAGGTTAAAACCTGGCAAATATGATTAGTGAGGTGGAAAAAGACTGTTAGTATTTTTTCAAAAGGTAACCATTTCCCCTTTGAATGAAGGGGCTAGCAACATGAGGATAGTCCTCTAACATCTGTGCTAGAAAAATAGTACTTCAAAGCCATTCGTGGCAAAATCTAGAGTCTTGACTGTCACTTTTATTTTTATTTTGATGATTTCACTCAAGTTAGATTTTTTTTTTAAGCCTGCATCAAAATCAGTTTTTGAATTCAAAGTGAAGCATGCACAGATTTCTCGCCCTTATTTTCTATGTACCTTAAATGTTTCATTATTCCCTTTACTGGGTGTCCATTGTCATTTTGAAAACCTATGTAAAATTATGTAAAATTCTACATTTGTTCTGCTCAGTGGCTGTTAAATTCCTTGCTAGCCCCAAATTATTTTTGCTTCCATTTGATGCAATTCTTTGATTCAGCGAGAAAAACATTTCTTACCTTTTTGAGAAATTGAGCTAATAGGCTTTCCAGATGCTTTATTACACTGTATATGAATGAGTTTCATTTATCACCTGAAGACAGTTTACTACCACAATACAAGGGCAAAAAAAATTTAACTCTCCATGTTCAACCTAGATATGATTCTAAGAAAATACATACCAAATATCATCATTTTGTTGTCATAATGCAATTGACAGTCATAGATCACGAAGGAAAGTTGGGTTATGTATTTTTGCGAAATAATTTCATATTCTGTGCAGCACATCATTTCACACCATGACAAAAAATCCCATTATGACCTTTCATAATCCAAGACAGCACATTGTTGGAAATTACCAAGATAGAGTATACATTTCAGTGTACATTGATAAGTTTGATTTAAGGATTCATTTTATTTCTATTTTCATGAGTGATGATGCTACATTTATAGTTTGTATTCACAACAGCCTAACAGTTTCACTCATGTTTGGTTCTTTTTGTAAAGACATAATTTCAATCTCTGTGTACTTTTAGAATGGACTCCATTTCCCTGATATTCTCCTTAGCATATATCTAGCTCATGGCTTTGTCACTCAATGTAAGAATAAGTTCAAGGCAAGAATACTCATTTTACTTTCTTTTATTTCTTTTTTTCTCCTCAACAGGATGTTATATGAGTTATTTTTTCCTGATTAACACATTTCTTCATCAACTATAATTGCAAACCATTAAGTCAGATTGCCTCCTTTTAATCTTTGCTGGCTTCAATTCTCTCATAAGGGAGAACATTGCAAACTTTCAGATTTGAAATATATATGCCTTTCTTAGCACTGAGGAAAAAATGTTTAATAAAATGATTCTTCATCATAATGCACCTTAACATTGCACAATTATGATAATTTTAAAACTTCAGACTTGCATATAAATGGAAAATATTTTCATTAAGGAGGAAAACCTAAAATTATATTAAAGCAGATAGCATTTTCCAATGCAGCCTTCCTAAGTCTCTATAGAGACTTTGGATTTATAGAATGCCTTAGGCAAAAATGCTGCAAAGTGAATAGTATACTTGAAAGGCCAATTTATATTCCAATATAAAGATTATAGAGATAGATTTCAAAAGTAGTTAGTAGAATCATGGGGAATAGATTGCATCATTTCACAAATAATGTATATGATAACAATTCTTGGTCTAAATCTAAAAATGAGGAGAAGGTAGTCAATATTAGAGAAGTTGGTGGTCAAGGTGTATTCCATTTCTATCTCTATTTATTATGGTAAGGAATTGGCAATTGATGATGAATAGAAAAATGTGTCTTCTGTTATTGTTATTTTTAAGCAGAGTATTCTCCCCTGATAGAATTAACATCTGAGCATTTAAAATACAGTAGATAAAATTTCTGGAAATATGAATTAAACATTTTTTATTTATTCTGATGTTCTGTTATCACGTGGGGTCAGGATGAGACATCAATAAATTCTTGCTGGTTCTACAAAAGGCCACAGGAAGATCATATGAATAAGATGTGAACAAAAGAAGGTGATGATTTCTTTGCATTTCTTTAGTTAAATGTTTTTACATATAATCCCACAATCACCATTAAATTGTTCCTGCCTATGCCACTTCTATACCTGCCCTCTTTGTACCATCTTGGTATCTGGGCTTTCTGCTTTGTAGTTTTCCTATACATGCGTATAACTCAAGCAACAGCAGGTTTCTCTTTCCACCCCACCACTCTATTCTGACCAGGAGTGTCTTTTTTTCAGTGTATTTAAGAAAGAAGAATATTTTCTCACATCTAATGCTCAGGCATTACCCAGTTTTTGCTCTTCCCTATTTTTCCCAGTTCAGTTCTGGAACACTTTTCACATAGATATTTGGCATTTACTAAAACACACACACACCAATTGGGAACAGGATAGAATGACAAGAGAATCTATTATAAATCATGTCCTTTCTACCTCATGAAATAATTTATTTTATTTCTATTAGTCCAGTTACCTGATGTCAAACACCAGTTGAGTAAAACTGCTTGCAATCTAAATGAGAAGTCATACAGGTAAAGAAATATGATAAATATAAGTATCATTCCACAACACTATATAGCAGTATCAGGGAAGCATGGGCAAAATCTGCCTGGAGTAGGACAGAACTCTATGTGGGGAACTTTTAATAGGAATTCGAGGTTATTTCTACACTCCTGCTATTCTATTTTGCTAGGTTATGGGACAGGGCATTCAAGTATTGAATTTTTTCCTTGGTTTCATTTTCTGAGGGTCTCAATTGAAATCTTCCATTCAGATACCTCACTTTAGAAAATTTAGGGCTGTTGTTTGTGTTACTGTGGTTACCTTTACAGTCAATTAAACTATTTGAAATCTCCACAGTTAACTCTTAAAATGGAGTTTATGGCTTCATACACTTTAAGTCTTAGACTAACATATCTTACTTGCATTTTCACAAATTAAATGGTTTTATGTCTTTACATTTGAGTCGCTCAGCATTCTTTAAAAAATTCAAGATCCTAAGTGCCACAAGTTGGTTTCCCGGGGGTAGTTTCTTATTGCGATAATCATATATTTACACATGGTAAGTACATTTAAAATTAAATATACTCAAAACTAAAATAAACAAACAGAAGTGCTCTTGTAGCACAGACTGGATGAGGCACACCATCCAGATATCAGTATCATTCACTGGGTAATTAAGTTCGTACATTTAAAACAGATGTAATAACAGACATATCCAGAGACCCCTTGTGCATGATTGTTTAGAAATTGTCATTGCAGGTGAAAATTGTGGTTACATTTCAGAATACTTATTAAATAAATGAAATTTGTTTCTAGATACTGATTCTTGATGAGGAAATGCAATGGGTTCAAGTATTATTATGTTATTTGTTTTAATGCATTATCTGCTGTGGAGAGCAGCAGAGCTGCACTGATATCTGAGAAAGAGTATGGCTTGAAGGTAAATTGGGCCATGCACAGCATCTGCTGAGCTTCAATTAGCTAATCAGTGGATTGAAAATATAACATACTAAACTCTGTGGGGAAGAAACAGTAACTGAATTCTTCAATGAACACTCTAAACTTTGTGAAAGGTACAAAGCTAAATGAGACACAATCCCTGTCTCCAGAAACTTTCCAGGCAATACAAAGACAGGCGTATGAAAATAACTAAGAGGGCTTGATGGAAATAAAATTTTGCTGTAATAGAGGATAAGCTAACTTGCACAAAGGGAGTCAGAGTAAACTTGAGGCAAGGAGTGGCATTTGACTTGAAACATCATCAGCTGAATCTGGAGATATTGAAAAATACGGCCATTGAGAAGACTGACTGAAACTCGTCTGTGTTTTTTTGATATATCAAAGAGATGAGACCAAAATGTTGGCTCGATATTAGAGGGAACTGAAGACCCATCAAAATAATTTACATTTTATTCTCTAGTCAATAACTAGACATGAAGAATTTTAAGAAGACAGTGATGCAATCTTTCTTATATTTTAAGAAGACAAGGATACTTAGCTTGTGAGTAATTAACTGCAGAAGCAATTAATTGCAACCGAGCGAATAAAGATGGTTAGGGGCCTTTGACAGAGACAGTGAATAGAAGGAAGGCTAAGAATAGAGATATTGAACAAAACAGAGTAGGATGAGATAAGTTATTTAATGCAGAAAAAGCAAAGAAAGAAGAATAATAGTGGTCCCGAATGTACTGGTTTAGGCATCTGTGAAGCATTAGTCAAAGTGGGAAGCTGACAAAAGATCAATTCAGTGGAGGAAATGACTGAATTCCAACTGGGGACTACTGGAATTACAGAACCTAAAATTATTCTCAAAACAAAATGTAGACCTGATGCTTATGTAACATCATAGGAGTTTCACTGAAGGTGGAAAAGAGGAAACTATTTATAGAGGAAATGGCTCAAGTCATGAAAATAAATGTTCATGAGCAGAGAAAATCTATTTTTATAAATTACTTTCGCTCAAGAGTTTAATGAAGATGTAATCACAAAACTAAGAAAGAGAAGAAGCAATATAAGGTGTGAACTTTTATATCAACTAAGGAAATGAAATAACCCTATTACTATCTTTCGATTTATATTATTTCACTCTGTAGTGTGTATTTTTTTGTCTGAATTACAGTAGTAGATGAACATATAAAAAATACAAAATCCCTGCCTTAATGGAGATTACTCTTCCTTAATGAAACAGAGAAAAAGAGATGGAATTTACAACCTTCAAGTCAAAGAAGAGGTCAAAATTAAGCTAAAGATCTAACCATTTTCATACTTTGTAGAAACATTTCTTTCCTCCTCAAAGCTGTGTAATCACTTGTGAGGGAATATTACCTGCCAGTTCAATCTCTGATAGCATCCGAGAGGTCTGCGAAGAGAGTACACAGACTTCAGCAGCAGAGAGCATTCAGTCATATCCTCTAATAAATGCTCAGCCTATGATAGATGAAAGTGGGGAAACCAAGCTTGTAGACAGACATTGTAGCCACTTTGCACACATTCCAAAGTTAGTTCTCCTTGGCGTTTTCCAAATTTCTCCTTCAGCCAAAAAACAAACAATCAAACAAACAGACAAACAAAAGACGACTGTTTTTACTTCAAGTCATATTCTAAAACTGGTAGGCCACATTTAAGCAACCATGAAAGCATAAAACAGATATTCTTTTAGTGTAATATAACAAAAATATTCAAAATATGCTTGATTTCAGACATGATTTACATCCAATAACAAGTTAGAGAACACATTCTGCTCTATCAGAAAGAAACAAAATCACTTCAGTGTCAATTATGTTTTTATTGTGAATTTGGTTAGGATGAATTTATTTTTAGATATTATACTTTGCATGATCTAGAAATCAAATAGTGCTGCCCTAACTACTCTATAGGGATTTGAGTGTTAAAAAAAAAATTGCTGGGAATTATTTAGTTATTATCATTTTGCTTTGGTTGCTGAATTGGGTGTGGTTTGCTCCAAGAGAGGATTAGAGCAAGAATAGAAAAGACAAAAAAGATTAAGGCAATTTACTGCTTGATGAAAGAATAATGAATATTTGAAAATCTCATTTATGGATTAGTTCAACTTGGATTTAAGGAACTCATTGAATGGAATTAGTTAAGCAATTCATTGGAAACAGACAATAATCAGATACATATCTAGTTTATTTGAAATAAGTCATTTAATTCTTTTACCAATCATTTATTGACTGGCCAATAGGCTTCTGGTAGACACTGTAGATACACGTTAGTGAGACATGGTATCTGATTTTAAAGAAAGTAATGTGGAAGGGAACAGTCGTGCCACCAAATTCTCTGGGAGAAGTGGAAACACCAGGACCCTCGGGATCACAGGGAAAGTAACTTAATCAAGGGGGGTGGGACAGATAAATGGATAAAGAGATATTTCCATAGATCATTATTTTTCAGTCACGAACTCTGTTAATATTTTCTAAATGGTATTTAAGATCCATTCCAGGTCTTACTATCTAAGAAGTTCAATAAAATTACAACATATCACTTAAACAAACAAAAGCCAGAAAGATAATGAATTAATAAGAAGCGCAAAATTACCCATTCTCATTACTGAGTTTTATATTGCTATTTGATTAGGAGATATTTTACTTTGTTTTTCTATTTACTACATTTTTTTTTTTAGAGACTGCTTTCACTCTTCTTAAGTCATATTTTGAAGACAACTCAAGACAGAGAGCTACTTTGAAATATGATGTCTTAAAAAGAAAGATCATTGCTTCACCCCAGCAACTACTAAAGGAAAAACAGAATAACTGGACAAAGAATGAGCATCAATCAATTCATTTCTGTTCAACCATATAGTTTTGTTCTGGGCCTGGTGAAATAGAAAGGGGGGCATACAGAATGAGTGTCATTACTCAAAAATGTTGATAATCATTTGAGAGAAGCGGAAAAGTATGAAAGCTACTGAAATATGAGGCAGAAAGTGACAGAGATGTACATGTGTATCGTGGTCGATGTGTTGATGAACAAGGCATTCTGGCCAGATCTTCAAATTTGATGATTTTCTCAATGATAATAGCAAGGAGAATAAGAAACAACTGGAACAAGAAGCTCAAGCATGTGCCATGAGCTATTATTTGTGGAAGAACCAATGAATAATTATTTTGGAATAAATAATGAAAATTAGGATTGTAATTTAGAAAGTTAGGCAGTAAAGGAAAGATATTGAAGTTAAGTTAGTAAAGGAAGATATTGAAGATTCTAGTGCCCCTTTTATTACTCGCTAACAGATTATTATTGGTGACGTCTGTGACTTTCAGTTTCATGAGGTTCTTCTAAAGTTTAATAACTCAATGTTTTTTTTAGACTTCCAAGTTCATTTCCTTGTTTCTTTGGTATGATAAGGATTATTACAAGAAATTACGGGGAAATTAGGAACAGAAGTATTATATTTGCAATACCATTTTCACTTAGCGTTCAGAAATTTTAAAAGTAGGATATTGTCAGAATATCAAGGCTGACAGGAAATGTTTCTGATTGTTCTTCAGTGTATATTTGCAAATCTAATGACCTAGCTTCCTTTAAATCTTTCTAAAGAGGATATATTTTTCTCTTACTATCTTTCCTATGTGGATCTCACTTTAATTCAATCCTGATTTTTTTATATCATCCATTACAGTACATCACTATTGTGAGGTATTACATCAAATCACCACTAAGTAGCTGATTCTTTTTACTGATAACTAATCCATGATTGTCGCTGGCTCTAGAAACAGTCTAGTCTGACCAGGGCAGGAAAACACAGAAAAAGGTGAGAGAAAGCCATACAGAAGTAACTTCCTGTGGCTGGTTTAATAAAAAAGAGGTGATAGCATAGCTCACACCTAGAATTTCAAAAACTATTCTCCATTATACACAACTAAATATATTATTCTTTCTTGGATTAAAAGGCATATAATCAACATTGACAGATATATGCGAAATAAGTGAGCTGAGGCAACAATGTTGATGTCCAAAGAGAATAAAACTCAACTCTAACTTTCTTCTGCCTCATTGCTTATATCATACAGGGGGACAAAAAGAATATGTCAACATTAAATATTTAGAAAGAATGAAAATAAAATCTGTGCACAAATGATTTGATAATAATTGCCAAAGAATGTCTAAAGACAAAAATAACTGATTCCATTATGACAGCTAAATTGATTTGACTGGCTGGGGGCCATCCCTTCCCTAGGGTGTGCGCACGTGCGCGCACACACACATGCTATTCACCCCTCACCCCACACATGCACTTTATAAGCAGTGATTTAAATTGAGAAAATAATATAATAATGACTAGAACTGGAAATTATCTGAGAGTCTGTTCATATAACATAGAAACTGATGCACTTAAAAACACAAATGGTAGTGTTGTCACATATATAACTATTTACTTTATTAATTTAGTTGATTTCTAAAATTCTGTGGTCATCAAAATGTTGCTTCTAATTGGTCGTTTCCTGCAGGTTATTTCTAATTTGGGGGAAAATATCAAAATATATATAAAAGGAAGCAATTCATGGCCTCTCTGATGGGGCAGGGGTTAAAGTCTCAGCACTATCAAGCTATCACCAATCACTGCAGCATGAGTTCGATCCCAGGCCAGGGAGCTTCCCACATGGCGCAGCAGACCTCTCCTGTCTTGCCCGCTGCTCCCCTCCACAGTGTATTTGGATAGATCTGCCTGTTCTGCTCCCCACTCTGTCTCTGGTGAATCCCCCCACCCCCTGTACCTCTGGCCTACACCCCAGTTCTTGTATGCATAAATAAAAAAATAAATAAATCTTTAAAAAAAAGAAAAGGAGGCATTCTGAATTCAGAGAGGACAAAAGGAGCTCCATGCTGCACAATTCCAGGTGTTTTTTAGAGGAAATCTTATTAGGATAAGATTTACATGTATTTATTTAGGACTCATTGGATACATATTTTCACATACTTTATAATTCCTGCTCAACAACATGTTGGTCCAAAATTAGTTTATGAAGATTTAAGGCAAAATTTTGTGGAAATAAAGGAGGCAGATTATCACTTTACAAGACCATGGGAAGGCTTCTCTCTACCAAAAAGAAAGAATACAACACCATAAGTGGTGTGTACCACCTTGAGAAATAAAAAGTGAAAATTTTGTGCTAGACAAGTGGATTTTTTTTACACTGTTTTTCTTCAGGGCAGTGTTACTGCCAACAATACCAATCTAAGGCAATTGGTGATGTGTTCAGATAATTTTAGTGACACATAATTATTTCTTAATTTCTATAACATCTAAATTAGCGCATACTACAATTAATCATACCCTGTGGCCACACAGTTACAAAATACATCATTTGATTGTCTATGAAGTGAAGACTGTTGATATAAGCTTTCATGCAGAAACTAGCAACCTCGTGGGAGTCCCAGTGACGAGAACAATGAAGTGGGTGCTCAAGCCCTTACCTGCTATATGACTTTAGGCAAATCACTTCTCACCTCTAATCTTCAATTTTGTAGGCTGCCATGCATGAATAATGGTGCCTATATCTTCCAGTTAGACGCAATGGAATCTCATCCAGTTCTTCTCAAAGGGGTGCAAAATGAATGAAATCTTTGTGAATTAACAACTTATAAAGACATCAGTGTGTAGCTGCCTGATAAGGAATTGGAACAAAGGTATTTCATCGTAGTTTGCACACTTTATTTGCCTTTGGAAAAATTACTCCTTTTCTCATTCCCAATCTGTAAAAGTCATACATTTGAACAGATAGTTCTTAAAAACTCTAAAACTATGACTTAAATATAAACAAGTAGTCTAGTTTTTCAAATATTTAAAAACCTTATTTCTTCTCCGCTCCTAAAAGTTTTCAGGTGTCAGAAATATACTTCTGATATGTGCAAAGCTAAGAAAATATTTCACGGTCTCATGATTAAAATAACCCTGTTAGTCCATCAATCAAATGAAGAACTAGCCTCCTCTATTTGTAAGTAAACTAGTATGGGTGTTCAGTGAGAATTTTAAAAATAGCCTGACTTTAATCTTACAGATTAGAGGTCTTGGATGTGACTGAATACATAATGACCCTGAACTCTGTCCATATCACCTACAAAACTGACCATTAATCTTAAAATGTCTCAAAACATGCGGGTTTCACATTGCTCTCTTACCACAAAATTTATGCATTTAAAAATCATTCCCTTATACTGATAAAAAGAACTGAGTGACCATACAGTTTTCTGTGTGCCCCAAGGTGCTTTTTATGATAAGGCTGAACTGGAATGGCCTTAGGAGACTACCCTTACATTAGGTCTTATGGGTGAGTGGACTGTGTCACTATGATTTATAATAATTCAGCTCTGCTGGGGGAGAACATGGGTTTTTTGAGGCACTGCTGTCTTAATTTGGAGAATCAGTTTGGGGATGCTAATTCAAAATTGTCAATATCTGTTGCTTCAGACTTAGAAGAACTTACCAGGCTTAGTTTATTAACTCAGCAGTAAATATGATAACACCTCTGATTCATGCATAACTGCTCATAATTTTCCAACTATGTTTTAACTTGACTGAAGATTGTTTAAGTATGAGTGACATTCCTGGTCAAAGTATCCTAAGGGTAATTATAGATGGATGAATAGATTCACTATAAAAATATCAGGTGTATTAGACCTGAGTCAACTCGTTCATCAAGTATTTGTAAAAAAAAAACAAACTTATTAAATCTTTGACCTTAAACAACTTATACACTAACACAAGCCTCTATATAAGATATATGTGTGTGTGTATGTATATGCACACATATATACATATGCATACATAATACATACATATATATTTAATTTCTGGGCTATATGGTTTATAAATTGCAACTATTCAACTCTGCTGTTGTTGACCAGAAGCAGGCATAGACAATATATAAGCTATTGGATGTGATCCTATGGCCTTATTCTAATAAAACATTATTTTGAAAAGCAGGCAGATGGTCAGGTTGGCTCCTGGTCCATCTTTTGCAATAGTAGTGGGCTATAAAGAGTAAAAGTCACATATGACACAAATATAAATCAGATAAAGAAGAAAAGTAGGCATTCCAAAGGATGTCTCAGGAAAAGGACTTATGTTGGGCATGCTTGAGTAAATGGCTGCCAGTATCTTGTAATTCAAGCTGCCCATCAAAATCTATCTCAAGCTGCTCCCTGACACTTGAATTGACCTGAAAAGGGGGAAAGAAGGTTGGAATTAGAAGACTTGTGCTTGGAGTCTCTCTGTTTTATGGAGTTCTCTATGATTCTATGATGTTAGCTAAACTTTGTAATGCCAGAAGAACGAATAAAATGTGCTAGACAAGCATGGCCTTTCTGATTGGGCATAATGTACATCACTGGACTTAAAATTGGAAAAGATCATTGATAAAATAATCAAGTTATCTTTTTTTTTATTTTTTTTTGTACTATTTCTCTCTCTTGTGTTCCCCAGTAATCCCAACCCACTTAGTACAGTCTTTGTCCTGTTATTTTTCTCTACATACAATTTTATCAAAATTTACTTAAGGATTATATATATATATATATATATATATATATATATATATATATATATATATGCACTATATATATATATAATTATGTTTTTATTTCATTTATTTCATTTCTGAATCTAGAGTCTCTGCCTCCATTTCTTGAATCTAGAGTTCACTTTTCAACTTATTTTACTAATGAAATGTTAGCAGATATGATGTAAGCAGAAGCTTGAAAATTTTCACTTGCCTATTTCACATCAGTGATCACTGTGAGATCACACTAAAGAGAAAGGGAAACATATAGAGCACAGTCAAGTTGCCCCAATTGTCAACGTCACTCAACATTGGGCAATGGCCAGCTGATACCCAGACATGTAAGTAAATCCAATCCAACAGAATCACCTGGACAACTCACAGATTAGAAATAAAACTTCTATCTCATACCTTTGAGGTTTTTCAAATGGTTTGTTAGCTAGAACGACTGTGGTATAGAAAAGCACAATAGACATAAGCCATTATGTAAAAATGGAAGATATTATTTACATAGCAATTGAGATAGCACATTATTTCAGATCTAATTCATCAATGGCAGTCAGAGAAGGGACATGACATGAAAAATAGTTAAGGGCAGTACTACATAGCAAAATTATTAGTCAATCTTACCCATGAATAGAGATGAAAAATAATCCCTAAATTCAAAACTCATAAAGAAATTCCAGCAGCATAAGGGGTAATCATCACCCAGGTGATGTCAGCAAAAAGGGTAGAACAGAAAACTCCATCCCTGCTTCAAAATATGGAATAACCTGAAAAATCTGTCAGAATCAATCTTACAAGAATTCTGAGAGTCAAAGGTTTATAGTAGCCATATGAATGTTTAATCAAGATAAATACCACTAAGAAATCTTTGTGGTATTTTAACTTATTCTTGATGACAGCAGTCCTTGACCCCATGTGGATACTTCTCCTCCTGGAGGAAGAAGCAGAGTGAAACTATTCTTAAAGAACTGTATTTGTCAGTTTGATATGCCTGCAATATTCCTGGAAGATTATAACCAGAGTTGGTTGAGTTTGTTTCACTTACTTTGGAACTTTTTAAGAGTGGAGAAATGGCTTTGCAAGAATGTTCTTCCAAAACATTTAAAGGAAAATAGATAAGCATACCACTCCTGTCTATGTAAAATAAATAAATAACACTCAAGAAGAATAAACATGCCAAAAACTCCATATGAAAAGCTGGAGAGTAAGATACTTTGGAGGAATAAAAACTCCCACATACAGTAGAGAATTCAGAAAAAGATGTTCCTGTTCAGCACAGAAAAACACTTGAGCATTTACCTCTGGCTGATCTTTTAACTCACCACAACCAGAACATGAACACGAAGTCATATTTGTAAACAGCCTGGCTAAACTTTGAAAGAACCAATCTACAAAAATTCTGAAGAGCATTTACTTTCCTTTCCTTTCCGCTTCCTTTTCCCCTCACCTTCTGCTTTTTCTTCTTAGTTCAGTTCTAAGTATTTAAAGAAATATCTATCAAACCACTAATGTAAATGAACAAATACTTTTGAGGACATGCATATGCACACACAAAAAGGGAATGCTCACCAAAAAAAGCACAAAAAGCAACTAAATAAACTACAGCAAATAACAACAACATATCCTGGTTAAGGAGGAGAATCTGATTTCCAGAGTAAAATGTCCCATTCTCAACAAAAATCAAGTGAGCCATAGAAACAATAAATCATGGTCCATTTATGTTGAAAAAAATTTAAAGACTTTTTCTTTCAAGGGAAGAGGGGGTATTTGGAGAAATAATGGTTAAAATCTCTAATGATTTGATGAAAATCATGAACGCATACATTCAGGAAACAACACATTCAAGTAGGATAAACAAAAAGACCCAAACCAGGATACATTATAATCTAAGTGTTAAAAGCCAAAACTCGCAAAAGAATATAGAAAATAGCAAGGGAGCTGAGAACAGAATAATTAGGAAATTACTACAAGATTTCAGGAAATAAAAAAAAACAAATCATAAAAGAATGGTATGAACAACTATATGCAAACAAATCAGAACAAGACAAATTAGAAACAGGCAAGTTCCTAGAAAGTACAAAACACCAAAACTGACTTCAGAGTTAATTTAAAAATCTGAACATATCTTTAGCAAAATAGCTAGAACTCATTATAAAAATTTTACTAAAACTCAAAAATAGATATTTTTTATTGTTTTCACTTTTCTTTTTTTCCCCCTCTACCAAACCATCTGTGTCCACACCCCATCTGCCCCCCTCCCCCAACCCTTTTACCCTTCCCCTTAGTCCACCTGGTAACAATTATCTTCTTCTGAGTTCAAATTTTTATTCCTTCTATTGTTTGCATACAATTGTTTTTTGGGGTATTTATATTCCACAGATGAGTGTGGCCATTTTGGAAAGTGATCTAGATTTACCTTAATAGCTAAGAATGAAATATCATATGACCTAGCAAACCCTCACATGGGCATCTAGCCAAAGAACATGAAAACATCAATTCAAAAACTTGTATGCTCTATAATATTTATTGCAGCATTATTTACAATAGTTAGTAAATGGAAACAACCTAAGTGTCCACTGATGGAGGATTGGATTTAAGAAGATATATCCACATAATGGAATACCATTCATCCATAGGAAAGATGAAATATTGCCATTCACAGCAAAATGGAAAGAACTTGAAAAAATTATGTATAGTAAACTCAGAATAATGAAGTAAAATGACAAAAGACAAATATGAACATCTACATAATAGGCAATTCAACAATGTTTAATATTGACAAAAGTTAGTGGACAATAGCAAACCAAGCGAGGTCTTTGAGGTGAAGAAGGCAGAGGAAGGGAGAAAGAATCAAAGGTATAAATTATAATGTAGGGAAATAAAATATATTTCTTAACCTCAAAAAATACCCTTAATCCAAGGAGACATATTTTGAGATAAAGTATTTTAAGAGAGAGAGATGCAAATGTAGCAGTTGTATTGGATCCTGAAAAGTCTGGGTAATATTTATAATTTTAAAGAAAAAATACTTTCACCTGAATTTTATTCTCAGTCAACCATTGAGAGTGCACACAGAATAAAAAACACCTTCAGGCTTCTAAGTTCTCAAGATTTTACTTTTACTATGTCCTTTCCTAGAACATTACTAAATGGTATCTCTAATAATATAAGGAAGTAAGGAAAGGAATTGAGAGTCACCTGACATAGAAAACAGGAAGTCAAGTGCAGGACTGTAAGTTTGACAGCTGTGCACAGATCTGAGAGCAATCGATCTAGACTGGAAGAAGAGTTTTAAATACAGCCAAATAAATTAATAATGGCATTGATTCTCCCCTCTTCAGGAGATATAATTTATATACTGTAAACTATATCGGATTTCAAGATGAGTGGCTTGACTGTGATTCTCTTAGTTTCTTTTATTATTCTTTATTTTGGATAAGTTGCACTACCACACTATGATTAGTTGTAGTCTGAATGCGAGTAACTACGTGATGGCTTTGTTATTTCTATATTAGGATCAACAAAAATAAAATACTTTCATATGTAAAAAATTCATAAGCTAAATTGAAAGTTTATTTTAATCAAAAACTGGGAAGTTGGGGCCTCCCTAGTTTTGCAAGGGGTTAAGTCTCAGCACTATGAAGCTGTGGGCAGCTACTGTAGCACAAGTTCTATCCCTGGCCTGGGAGCTTCCCACATGGCACAGCAGACCTCTTCTGTCTTGCCTGCTGCTCCTCTTGGCAGCGTACTTCAGTTGATCTGCCTGTTCTGCTCCCCACTCTGTCTCTGGTGAATCCTCTCAGCAACCCCACCCCCTCTACACACTCACACCTATGGCCTACACTCCAGCTCTTGTATGCATAAATAAAAAAATCTTTAAATTTTTTTTTAAAAAAACCTGGGAAGTGAACAGGATTCAATTTGGGGGACAGTGATAGATTTCTAATCTACTTATTTATTGTTTTTAGACTAGAAAGAAGTTTATCACATTCTGTCTCTCAATACTCAGGTGTGCTTCACCATTGAATGAAAACAATCTGGAAAAGGTTATCTTTTAGAGCAATTGAGTCACTTGTATCAAGTTTTTGTATGCCTATGAGCCCAAATATATTTCCCACCACACTGAAAATATATTCATTGTCAAAATAAAAGGTAATAATTCTTCAGAAACCAAGTATATTATTGAATATTCAACTGCACAATGTGTTAAAAGTTATACAGGTTGGTTTTACTAGCATTACAAGTATCCTTATGAAATTTTTATCATCTATTATTTATAGTTCTTATTTGAATACCTTGCCCATATGTTGTTGGATTATTTAAAATGGAAAAGCAATTTCTTTTGCTCAGTGACAATTTCTCCGAAGAGTACAGTGAAAACAATAACCACTGTATGGTTATGATTGAATAATATTTGTAACTTGGACTATTCTCTTTAATGAAGTACAAAGATAGTGTTTTGTTATCTTCCAACTGTTTTCCTGTGATTAAAGCAGTGTGTGCACCGGCATCAGGTTTAAACCTTTGTTCGTGTCACAGAATCCTTCTTTGTATCACCATTCCACTAGCCTCAATTCCAATAAAACTGTGTACAGCTTCATAAAGGCTTAAAAATAATAAATACATCCTCACCATAGATGCTTTAAGAATATATTCAAACATTGCAATTTTAGCAAAATGTAAGTTTAAATATCTGGAAGTCTGCACACAAGAGGGACTTGAATTTCCTATTAAAAACAAAATGTAAAAGACATAAATAACAATAAAAATATATATTATATAAAAAAACACTTAATATTAAATGTTCAAAGATGTCATTGTAGTGAGGATTTTGACAGTAGTTCATTTTGTTTTTCTGCAAGGACACTCACTTTGCTGGTTATTTTATAAGCTACTGTGCAGCACTGACTAATTTTTGTCATAAGGAAAACATCTTCAATTGATGCTTTCATAGATTTGTTATGTTCTCTGCCATCAGTGACTATCTATCAAATTCATCCTGGACAGCATCGCTGTGCACTTGTTTAAGAAAATCTACTGACACAACAGAGAGGTTACTATACTTCATTCACAATGTCAGGAAAGAATCTTCAAGACACTTAGGCAAAATTTTTAACAGACAAAACAGTGGGGACTAGGAGCACAGTGGTTGTTTTCAAAACAAACACCTTAATTTTCAGTTATATATATGTACATGCTGCTTTTGTTTTGTATGAAGTCATTCTACTTGCAGATACATTTTTCTGAGCATTTACAAATCCATGTTCTTTATTAGATTAATAGGATTTGTGGCCTTCATCATGCTTTTGCTAAGTTTATGCTTTCATGTATCATTTTGAGCATTGGACTCCTTATTACAATTTAGAACATAAAGCCACAAAAACAATGAAAGTGCCAGTTTAGCAAGTCAAGTTAATCACACTCAAAATGTGGGAAAACATTTTGGTTGATAAGGAACAACCTGTAAAATAAATATTATAGGAAATAAACTGCTCCAAACAGTCCTTGATAAGAAACAGTTACCACTTTTAAGCTTTTGCTAGTATTTTGGTGAAAACTGAAATCTTACATATAATAAAATTTGTGAAATTATTGGGAACAAATTACTTTATCATTGTTTCCTGAAAAATGCCCAAACTGTTTATATATCACTTATAATAAATACATATAATTTATATTATATATACTTATATATACTATACATAAAATTACATATATAATTAAAAGTCCAGTACTCATGGAATACAGTGTGGAAATTTTTGCTTTGTGGCATTCATCATACTCCAAAACCTAGAAGATTTCAGTAGCACCAATTGCTGATCTGTCTCTCAATATTGCAAAATTTCCACTGTTTTGAATAAGCAGGTGGAAGGCAGATGGCAGTCCTTAATGTCTCCTTTAGCAGACTCAAAAGAGGGGGAAAAAGGAAGAAGCCAGAATATTGATGAAAAGCATTATCTGTGTCAAATGTAAATGTACAAGTGCTGAAGGCTGAGGATTATTTGATGAGGATGCCCTAAATCTTTCCTCCATCTTGTCTCCTTGCAAGTCCCAATTACCATCTCAAGACATCATTTCAGTTGGGTGGGACATTGGGAAAGAAAGGAAAGGCTGGAACAGCAAATAACAGTACTCATATTTCTCTCTGGATAGCACTCCCCTTGTTGTCTGTATTTGGAAGATTCTTCAATGAGCATTATCTATAGCACTTTCAACTGAAAATTTAGCAAAGCTACAATCCTGTAAGAGTTTAAGGTCAGTCACTGTCTCATCAGCTGAATTTGGACACTCCCTTTTAGGGTCTATAGGGTGAAAGAGCTGAAAGGTTTTTTTTTTTTTTTTTGGCTTTCTAACCTAAATTATAATAAATCCAGTGCTCAAAATAACACATTAAAGCATAAATGTAGCAATAAGCATAATGCCGGCTACAAGTCCCATTAATCTAAAAGAGAGCATGGATTTGCAAAGGCTCAAGAAAGTGAATCTGCAAGTGGAATGGCTTTATACAAAACAATGTTACTTCATACAAAAGGAGGTACAGGGAAAAGTCAGGTGGTTACTACCCACATTGGCTTTGATTATCTAGATGAGTTTGATGAAATCTCTTACTCAGTTACAATTTCTTCAATCAAACCATGTATAACTTATACAAGTCTATATTTTACGAAGAAAAATCTTTAAATCACAACAAATTCTTAGGTTAATGATTTGTATTTCTCAGTTCACCGTGACTGAATTTCACAATCACTAAAAAGCCTCACTGTGCTTCCAACAGTAATAATACCAAGCCATTTAATGTTAATTTTAAGCTAAATAAAGGAACTATAAGAGGCTGCTTGTTTTACTGAAAAGGCTTTTTTCAATAAAGGCATTTTGAAACCATAACATTAGTAATGCATTGGAAAAACCCATCTAGTTTATGCTATATTATTAAATTTGCAGATGGATGATTGGTCTAAATTAAAGATCAGGTCTAAATTGCATGATGGATGGTCTAACATATAAACTCCTTGACTCTCAAGTAGTATCTACATGGGTAAGAAATATAGCTTCCCACAGTTGAAAATCATGATTAGCAGGTTGAATATCTCCTTCCTGATGCATTCTTGAGATCCTATATTCAAGTTTTATGTATCAGATACAGTTAAAATGTTAACTTTACATGAAAAATTATTTTTCTGTAACAGCTAGTCTGCTTGCAAACAGTGATGATTATAATTTTCAAACTATTAATCATTATTTAATCTGTGTTTATTCCTAGGTGAAAACAAATGTTTCTTATTCCCAGGAAACATTTTGAGGTACAAAGCTTTCCAGAAAATAACACATATTTTTACATAAATATTCACTCAAAAAATGTTTTTGAATGCCACGAATGTATGACTTCATGAACAGCTTTATCAAAGCTAACTAAGCAAATTCCCAACGTGTTAGTAATGAGGACGGTTCCCATGGACAAATGATTGAAAGTAATGACCATCTTGGTAAAGGTAGGTAGGAAGTCACCACAGTATTCCCTATGCTCATTTGCAAATTACTTAGGCAGCCGTTGGGGCAGGCTTTGTGCCAAACATAAATACAATTCTATAACCTTCACTTCTAAGTCTTAGGTCACAACATACTATGTGTATAATGTTATCCTCCTCTGTGCCCATCATGACAAACTCCCACCGTTATTTTTCTAAATCAACTTCTTCTAGCAAACACTTCCTAAACATTCTTCTGGCCACAGAAATATCATTTAACTTACCACAAACATACTTGCCTCAATTCATCTTTTTTTTTCACTGAATGTTCAACAAACATACACAGGTTTTATATAAGCCATTTGCTTATCAGAAGAATATTTCACTGCACTTATTTGACAATTGGTCTTCTTTAGATTTAAAGCCTAATGAAGACAAAGCTATAACTTTATCATCTTTGTCACCATTGTGTTATTAGACTAAGATCTTGGGATATAAAACTTCATGCTTGGTAAATATGAGTTAATTTTTTGGAATTTTGTTACCTCAAATATGATCTAAAAACCCCAATCTTTGATGCCCATGCAAGTCTTGTTAGAATCATCGCCAGTAGTTCAGGCCACTGGGTATTGCTTGACAACATTGCCGATCCTTTAACAACATGGTTTTCTAATATTCTCTCCACTCTGCCAACCTGCTCACCCCAGTTACAACCAATTTGTTTTAGATATCTTGTTATATTTCACTTGCTACATTTATGAGCGTCCTTATGCATTTCTCACTGTTTAAGAGATGCAATTCCAAAGATTAGATAAAAATGCCTCAGTTTACTGCAAAGACTGAGGTCTATTCAAAGGGAGACTACAGATCATATTCCTTCAGATTAATCAACAATTGCTTCTTTCCATCAGATTGTGCCAATCACCTACACTGATTGCACAGGATGGGTGAGAAAATTCAGATGATAGGACTTGATTGCTTGAGAATATGTGGAAGGTTTGAGAGAATTAGCAAGAGAATAGAAAGGAGTTTTATCAAGGAGTTATGATTTCATTCAAAACAAGAGAATTTACTTTTTCCTCTGGCTTAAGATAAGACTGGTATTACCTTAGTGGCTTCCTTAACCTCTTCATTCCATTCTTACATAGTAATCTAAAGACAATTTATTTTCTATTCCAAGAGCAATAAAAATTGCAGAAATAACTTTGAACGCAAGTTCAAGAACAGAATTTTCTTAAACCTTAGTCTTTATCTGGGTAGGGACAGTGATCTTAAATGATCGACAATGCCAGATTTGTAAAACTCCACCATGACATAGGAATTAGCGTATCAAAAGTGTATAGAAATTTTGAGATTTAAAAAAATCAGAATCTTAAGAGGGATTCCAGGTAGCATTCCTTGTTTCAGTAGATATTTGTAACCTCTTTCAGATGCAATGAAAGTGACACTTCCTGTTCTTGTACCTTATCAGGGCTTCTGCTTCTTAAAAGTACAGTGTGTTTGTGTATTGTAGGTAGTAGTGTGATGACATGATGGTTAATTTCACTATGATTTCATCTATTTCCGGAAGAGATACCATTTTCAGTTGAGGAAACTGAAGCACAGAGTAATTAATGAGTCATCTAGTCAGTCGAGTAAATTACTGGCACCTCTGCCTACAACCCAGTTCTAGACAGACAGACAGATAGATAGATAGACAGATAGATAGATAGATAGATAGATAGATAGATAGATAGATAGATAATTTTTTTTAAAGTAAGTTAGGTACAGGGCAGTTGGGCCACGAAAGGTGTCTGCCATATGAAAGACCAAGTAGTTCAATGCATATATTATTCATCTTCTTGGGGCTGCCCAAACTGGAATTTTATTATTGGTAATAATATCTAGAAGATATGTCTAACCTTTTACCAATTCAGTTGCAGACTTTTAAATTCTAACTATCAAATTAATTTTACTATGGTACTTATAACTTTGTCTATAAGAAACAAGTCAATTTTAAAAAATAATGGGCAAGTTGGTAGGTAGTTTCAAAGTTTATATTTATAATATATACTTATAACAATATATTAGAAAATATGTGCATATTTATATACATCTATGAATATAAAATACACATATGTTTTAATCTCAAACTTTTAGTAGCTAATATTCTTTTTTTTTTAAATTCAATTATTTATTTATGCATATAAGAGCTGGTGTGTAGGCCAGAGATGTGGGGTGGTGGTGACAGAGCTGGTGTGTAGGCCAGAGACAGAATGGGGAGCGAAACAAGCAGACCTACTGAAATACACTACTGAGAAGAGCAGCGGGCAAGACAGAAGTCTGCTGCGCCGTGTGGGGTCAGCTCCTTGAAGGGGGATCGTACTCATGCTGCAGTAGCTGCCAATTGCTTCATAGTCTGAGATTAACCCCTTACACCATGAGGGAGGCCCTGTAGCTAATATTCTATAAACTGGTTCCTATAGAAATCAAAGCTATATTATTCAAAAAATAAAATTTTCATCTTTCTTCTTAATAAGTGACATTGAAAATGTGACTT
Source organism: Scalopus aquaticus (assembly GCA_004024925.1). Lineage (NCBI taxonomy): Eukaryota > Metazoa > Chordata > Mammalia > Eulipotyphla > Talpidae > Scalopus > Scalopus aquaticus. The sequence continues at coordinate 31,286 of PVIJ01003950.1, read as the reverse complement.
CACCCCTACATTGGTTAATATTAAAAGCATAGATTATTATTTCTTTGAAATAGCTTGTTTTATTTGATGTAATATTGATTAATACACCAAGGCAAAGGACCTGGAAAAACTATAGCAACTTGAAAAAATGAATAAAACTACAAAACAGTGTAAAAAGTAAATTGAATTAAATAATTTAAACACACACTATTTAGAAATAGATATTGTTTAAAGATAGCAATTCTTCAGCAATTTTATATCCAAAACAATAACTTCTTGAAATATGACATTATAGCCTCAAATCCTTACAATTTTCTTTGGACAAATGCAGTAGTGAGGGTCATTTGGATTCCTTTCCACACTTGCCCAACTAATAAGGGTGTAGAGTGAAACGAGAAAGCTTAGCCCTGTGTCCTGGCTATGAAAACAAGATACTTCCCTTTTGTTGACTGCTAGCTGGAGCCAGGCTTTGACTAGTCTGCCTTTGTCTCACCTTCTGCTCCAAACTTTGGTGGAGAACCTTGTTTCTGATCTTAACTCAATTCCTCATAAGCTACTTAAACTGGCATCATCTGATAAATTGTTTCTCTATATGCAGATGATTTATTGCAGTTGTTTGCATACTTTGAATTTTCTTCTGATCATTTCTCAGATCACATAAAAACCTATTTTTAAAACAGGATTTATCTGTCATTGGGAATAAAATCAAACTCCCGTTGCACATCTTGCCTCTTTAATGGCTTAAACTTGTCAGGAACTATTACATATTTGATTGAATTCTTTGCTGATATCCGTTTCCTACCAGTTTGTATTTCTTTGGCTCTTCTCTCAAAAGTAAAATAAGTATTTGAACCTATCTCTCATTCTTAACACATGGTAAGGATATTAAAGCATGCATAAACATGGCATTGGTCATATGATTTTTACTATTCATTTTTAAGAAATACTCATTTGGTAACTTTGAAATTGTTCAGTCTTTCCTGTTACAAATTTCACTACCACCCCCCACACACAAACACATATTTCTTGCGCATGTTTCTCCTCCGCTAGAATATTCACTGATCCATGGTAATAAAATATTATATCAAAGTTTTCTTCATTCACTTTTATGGCTGTTCATGTTTCCTTGCCTTGAACCCTAACCCTCAACCCCCAGAATTTCCACTCACACATTTATATATTATATACCTTTGTTGCACTTCTATATTAGCCTTTAGAGTAAATGTTATAGCATCTCTAATATTTATAGAAAAATACCTTGTGGATAGACCCCAAGATTTTTCAATTTTATATTCCTAGTTCATACTGCAGTGTTGGTGACTAATAGACACTTAGTAATCGTGGCAAAGCATCTAGATATCAAGGTATTTGCTTTTATTTTCCATTTAGTACTTATTCCATTACTTTCTTATCACCATCAAAGCACTGGATGTCTTAGGCACTATTACTTTGGTTCTTTTTCTACTGTTAGATACTACACTTCAGAAGACTGATTGTTTATGAGAGTACATGTCTATTTCTCAAGAACATAAGTAGAGAAAAGGACTACATGGACTGACTAAATTAGATTTTGACTAAGGTGGATTCTCAGTGGTAGCACCAATGAAGTATGAAGTGACTATAATCAGATTCAGAAACACCTTAGCACACTCACTAGTTTTGTTACCAAATTTTCTCCAAACTCTGTGCATAAACGATAATTCATTTCTACTCTGAAAATGTCTACTTCCTGCACATATCTCTGAGCTTCTAACTTATAAAGAATGTCCTCCAGTTTTGGTCTCAAGAAACATTTTCTAGCATTTAAACCACCACATATTTAGGAAGGCACTGCTTCTGGTGCTCTCAGAGATTCCAATGGATTCTGGTTGAGGCAGACCAAAGAGGACATACTCTACATTGAGATGTGGCTTTACTGTCTCCTGCCTTAAGTTTGGGCAGACTCTGCAACTGCTTTGAACAATATAGTAGACATAACTCTGCCTACTAGGTTTGTGGCTGAAGATTTAAGACTGTCAATTTGTTCTTTTTTTTTTTTTAAAGTTATGTTATTTATGCATATGAGAGCTGGAGTATAGGCAATAGATGTGGGGGGGGGGGGTGAGAGAGGATTCACCAGAGACAGAGTAGGGAGCAGAACAGACAGGTCAACTGAAATACACTGATGAGGGGAGCAGTGAGCAAGGCAGAAGTATGCTGTGCCATGTGGGTCAGCTCCCTGGCAGGGAATCGAACTCCTGCTGCAGTGGCTGTTGATAGCTTCATAGTGCTGAGACTTAACCCCTTGTGCTACTAGAGAGGCCCTCTCTTTTTTTTTAAACACTCGAGCAGTACAGAAGCCATATTTAAAGGAAGTCCAAGTGGTATCATGAAGTCAGTATGCATAAAACAGGAGTCCCTGATCTGCTGCCCTTGATGAACCCCAACATTCAGCACCAACATATCATGTGAGAGAGGCCATCTCAAAATTAAATCATGTATTCCCATTCAAATTTCCTGACTGAAATACCATACTACTTCACAAATCTGGGAGCAAAATAAATCATTGTAGGCTGGTTTATTACACAACAATAAATAAATGAAGCATGGTCCCTGAAAGTTTATGCTTATTTTCCTTTTTTTAAAATATGATGTGTATAAGCTCCTCTATCAAGATCAGCTCTAACTTTTGTGGTCTTTGAGCTTTTTCACCCAAGTTTCTGAGTCGCATTTGAACTTCACTCCATCATATCAGAGGCACATAGGGCATTTTTTTCCTAGAATCTCTCACACTGTTAAATGTCAGCACTTTTGGTCTCTGATACCTAAATCTTTTTTCAAATTATTTTATGCATAGAAGGTGGGGTGCAGGCCAGATGCGTGGGGCAATGAGAGGGTTCACCAGAGACAGAGTGGGGAGCAGAACAGGCAGATCGTGGGAAATACACTGCTGAGTGGAGCAGTGGGCGGGGCATTAGAGGTCTGCTGTGCCCTGTGGGAATCTCCCCAGCTGGCGCCGAATCGTGTTGCGGCTGCAGACAGCTCCACAGTGCAGCACTTTAACCCGCTGCACCACCGGGGAGGCCCTGATACCTAAATCTTAATCTTTCCTTTATAAATAGATAATATCTTCTTGCAATTCTCTCCTAAGGATTCCTCTACCTTTTAGCTCATTGCAAACAAAGTACTCTGAGCCACATATATGTGAACATATTTCCTAGATTGGATAATTAGCTCCACTTTATTCCTAAGATTTTATCTACTTGCATGAGTAATTTTAATTTTTTTTGTTAAAACTCCATGGAAAAATTGGCAGACAAGGGATTGCTCAGGCTACCACAGAAGAAGCTGCCTCTTCAAGAGTCTGATAATTCTGACCCCATCGTACACTTTAACTATGTATTTCTTACTCTTTGGTAATTCTATTAAAGAGCACCTTCCTTAGCCCTCTTTTTCCCATGTTTTTTCATATTTAGGTAAACTCAGTAATTTTAAGTTATAAAAAGCAGCTTGTTTTCAGTGTCAGTTTAAAAATTACCTTTCTTGGGCCTCCCTGGTGGCGCAGCAGTTAAGCGCTGCGCTGTGGAGCAGTCGGCAGCAGTGATGCGAGTTCGACGCCCAGCCGGGAAGAATCCCACATGGTGCTGCAGACCTCTCCTGCCTTGCCCGCTGCTTCCCTCAGCAGTGTATTTCTGATCTGCCTGTTCTGCTACCCGCTCTGCCTCTGGTGAACCCTCTCACTGCCCCACACCTCTGGCCTGTACCCCAGCTTGTATGTATAAATAAATAAATCTTTAAAAAAAATTACCTTTCTTTAATAAGCCTACTGAAATCTTTTCTCTTGTACATTCAAAGAAAAATGGAGAGATAGCAGTATTCAATCATTTTACCACAAAAATCCATTTTTCTTAAACATGTCAGTCCATTTTTTTTTGTCAACAGTTTCTTAAATTTATTAAAATTCAAAGAATAGAAAAATGGTACCTAAAAATATGGCATTTTAGCTTCCACACTGTTGGTATATCTAGTTTTTTTTTTAAACAAACATAGTGAAAGAAAATATACTAAGTAGAATTTTCTAGCAAGAAATACTAAAGTCTTTAAATGGTTCTACTATATAGGGTTTAATCTCTTCTCCACCTTAAAAACCTCTAAATATATACTTCTAGTACACATATTATACTTCAGTACACTGAAGGCAAAATTAGAATTAAAATGAAGTTTAAAGGAGGAAGCATTTATATAAATGTATAATCGAATATTGTTGACTTTCTTGCGTGGAATTGGCACTTCCTTTATCGTGCACTTGCTCTCTATAGACATCAAAGTCGTGACTATATTCTCACCAGTCCCAAATGCATTGTATTTGGCTCACTTCCTTGGTAGCATTTGATATTGTTATCCCTTCACGCATCATGCTATATTTTCTGCCCATAAAAAAAAAAATCTAGCTTTTATTCACATTTTTTGTACACAATTTTTTCTCCTATTTAGGCCAAAATCTTAGCCTACATCTCTTTTTTTTTTTTTAAAGAATTTTTATTTATTTATGTATACAAGCTGGGGTACAGGCCAGAGGCGCGGGGTGGCGAGAGGGTTCAGGGACAGAGTGGGGAGCAGAACAGGCAGATCAGAGATACACTGCTGAGGGGAGCAGCGGGCAAGGCAGGAGAGGTCTGCCGCACCATGTGGGATTCTCCCCGGCTGGGCATCGAACCAGTCAAACCAGCATCGCCGGCGGCCAACAGCTCCACAGCGCAGCGCTCAACCGCTGCGCCACCGGGGAGGCCCTTAGCCTACATCTCTTAATGGGACTACTGGTATTTTATATTACACAGGATTCTTTCTGGGCAGGTGCGGAGTGGTAATAATCTGGGAAGGTAGAATTGGGTATCATTCCTTTTGCAACTTTAAAATACCTTTTGCTTTGAGGGTCAGTGCTGCAGTAGAACCTGGATTGTACCTAGCCCCTATTCTATTCTTATGTTGTACCTAGCCCCATACAGACCTATTCTATTCTTATTTCTACAATTGCAAAGGAGCGAGGCATGGCTGGATATTGGGACGGGTAGCACAGGCATGCCATTTCTTTGGAGTCCCTTCTAAGCTACATTTCGTAAATATCCAACATTTAAAAAAACAGCCTAAATGCTGTATTAATCATGGGTAACATTTTAAATGTGTGAACTTTGTACTTCATCTTTGGCTCAAACATGTTTATCAAACTCAGGGTCACAATACTGTATACCTTCTTCTCTCCCCAGGAGACCCTCACTACCGCTCCCATCCCTCTTGCCCCTACTTCTGATGTTGCCAACACCTGTGCAACAAGCATGGACTCCTCAAAAAAGTCAGGACATAGTAGTCTAAGGTAAATAAGGCAGATAATATTCCTATTATTTAGATGAGTAATCTGTAGCCCAAAAACATGAACTGATTTTTCTAAATGAGTAGAAATGATTTCCTAAGACTAGACATTTTCCTCAGGACTCCAGCCCTATGATTAAAAAACAAAGAAAAAAAGAATAATCATAAATAGACTGAAGATCCTTCCAATTGAATAGTTCTTATTTTCTTCTTTTACTGAAACAACAGAGTTCATAGCAAGCCTGTTTTAAGAAGCATTTACAGTCACACAATTATACTATGATTATCCAGTGTGTGTGTGTGTGTGTGTGTGTGCGTGTGCGTGTGCGTGCGTGTGTGTGTGTGTGTGTGTGTATGTTAGTGAAAAGCAGTAAGCTAGACATTGGGTATAAGTTTAGGAAAGAAAAATGAACTGAATCCTCATCTCTACCTACAGCTCAGAGTGCTTTAATTTTCCACAGGAAGGTGAAGATGTGTGTCTGGAGGAGGGATGATGGATATAAATCCGCAAAGGGACAGCAAGATGAAGTATTTTTCCTGAGAATTATAGAGAACAGAGATGAAAGGGAGTGTCTGCCTTCAGATTCCTGTGGCATAGAGAAACTGAGCTCATTTATTCTTAGACAAATTTATCAATTACACACTGGTCACCTTATAGTTATATCCCTAATGGTTCCCACCCAAACCTTCCAAGTCCCTTTGCAAAGATATGGTAGTAAAACATATTGGATAATAGTGTGTATATGAAGGGAAGGGATAAATCAATTGGCCATCTCAATCTGTTATCCCTGGCCACATGCTGCTCACCTCATGGGTATATTTCTTAAGATGAAATCAAGGAAGTAAGAGAGTGAACAATATTCTCTATTTCAACTGCATTCATCCTCTCACTATCCTACAAACAGTGTATACATTTCCAATCTCCCACTGTCACCCACCCAGAGCAATGAATTCCCTGATTCATTTTATTTCTCTGTGTGCTCAGTATTTCTGGGACATGCTTAAATTTCACCTCCCCCATAAGCATTTCTTGACACTCTTTTCATAAGACTCCCTCTACCCCTGGAATCTTTTCTGCTCTGGTAGACAGGGCACTGCTGGTCTCCTGTGTTATTAGTAAGTGTCAGATTGAGACAACCTGCATATGATACATAATTCACCCAGTTCTAACACACTTATGGGATCTCCATTCTTTTTCTTTCTTTCAGGTTGCCTTCTCTTTCTTCCTTCATTATCAACTTTCTTGAAAAAGTAAACACCCATATTTAATACCTTAAGTACCCACCACTTACTTCGGAATTCTTAAAAATCAACTTCCATGCATTAAACCATAAGAAATCTATCTCGTAAGGTCAAGAATGGCTGGTCAAATATAAGAGTGGAATAAATATGAACATCTCTATGAGAGATCAGGATATGCCTACTGATGTGACTTGTATTAAATAAAAGACTTTGAGTAAATTATAGATGAGCTTAGCTCTTTTGCTTATGAAAATGAATATAGTAATATCTCCTTGTAATAAGGATTGGAATTACACATACAGGCTTTTGATCAATATGGATCTGTAGGACTGGATATACCTTCTTGACTTAAATAACCAAAACATTTGGACAAAATATATATGGTATAACAATTTCAGCACACGTTTCCTAACATAAGGGAGTGGGGAGGAACAAATGATGTAGTCCTTGCCCACAATTACTGCCTGAAGACAATTCCCAAGTCACCACACAGCATGGGAGAAACCAAACAGAACACTCCTCAGGTGGGAAGATGCAGGAAACCAAGATGGCCAGGACTTGCAGAATATATTCAAAGAGCAAAGTGCTGAACAAAGAGGTGATGAAGATATGAAGAAGACAATTCTGCTAAGAGAGCCGTTGCATTGAGATCACGGGAGATTTTTAGTGGGTTCCCCTGAAGTCTCACCAGGTCAGGCAAGCTGGGAAAGAACTGCAGAAAGGACATCCAGATTTCATAAAGGACAGAGAATAGTTAGGGTTCCCAACACTTAATGTGGAAAAACCCACAGTACATGGAGTAGAGTGCTCAGAAAATTTTTTTATCTCAATAGTGGAGCAAAATTAACCCTGCAGTTAAAAGTACTCTGATATCACATAACAAAACTTAAAAGCAAACCTTAAAATGATTGAATTGCTTCCAACCAAGTTCATTACACAGTAGTCCAAAATACACAGAGGAATACGAATTTATTCAACACTCAACATGCAAGTGGTATCCAATTAAAAAATGAACAGGCATTAAAAGAAGCAGGAAAATATAGCCTATAAGGAGGAGAAAAAAATCAACCAGTAGAAACAGATTTTATCTAGGTGATAGAATTAGTAGATTAGGACATAAAAGAAGTTTTTATAACCTATACATATAGTCCAGGATCTACAGTAAAATATGAGAATGTTAAAGCATGGAAGATGTGGAACAATTCCCAAATCGAACTTCTAATGGTAAATAACATCTGTGACATCATCTAGGTTAGCAGCTTCTCATTCTCATTCACCTCAACCTCTCCATAGTTTAGAATGTACTGACATTTATTTTTTTTATATGTTTATGCGTGTAGGTGACCTTTCTTTAAAATCAACCTCCACAACACCTCTCTGACCAAAACCTCAGGTTCCTTAGGCACAAGAACTGAAAGCAAATTTAACTGGCCCTTGATTGGAAATGCAAGTATGATCAGCTTCTGATATATTCAGTATGCTATTTCCAGTAGTGTCATGTCTGGCTAGGAATATGCAATAAAAGAAGGGTGGAAGGACATGGAATGGGGATAGCAAGAGAAGAAGTAATCAGGGAGAGAATGCAGAAACAAGAAATAGGTATAAAGGGAGGGAAAGGAAACTGTTTTCTGACTTCAACATAGAATTGACAGCCTCTTTCAATGGCTTTAAATGCTCAGGAGAATTATCTCATCTCACAGAGAACTAGTATAAATGTATAGTTTCATTTACTAGACCTGATCAAACAAACATGTTTAATTATATCATCTTCCTTAAGTGAAGGCAAATTGAAAGCAATCCTTCTGCAGTAATTTAAATTCATTGATTTAAATACCAAAGTGATATATAATTTAAGTGTGGAACACTCTAAAATCCTACAAAGCATGTGCTGAAGAAGCAGTAAATAAGAACTTAGAGTGAAAAGTAAAATCTTCAGTGATGGAGGGGGCACTTCAATCAGCTCAATCACTCGAAAGCGGAAATGCAGTAAACAAGAGAAACACACCTTGTTAAGTTACTGTCAACATTCTGACTCAAGGAGATGGACTCACGGAGCAGCAGAAGTTGCTGGGAGGCATATCCCTGTATTTGGAATAACTGAGAAGAAATCCTGCCAGAAAATAGAAATAAGGACTTGAAGTGATCTCTTCAGGTTTGAAAAATCCTTTGGCCAGCACTGAAACAGCATTTGGCCCATAGATGAAGAAAACTGCAAATTATCATAAGTCACTGTGTTTGCCCCAGGGGGCAGCATGAGCTCAGGTGAGGCTTCCTCAGAGGGGCTTGAAGGGAACACAGCCCACAAGGAGACCATCCAAGCACTGGGGACGCCACCCTGATTCCACACACCCACAAATAATGCCCTGTGAACCTTCTACTTTTTGTCTTCTCATTTAGGTTTCCAAATGACTGATCATACCGCTGATATGAAACATCCAGCCTTGCATGTCACCTTCTCCCTCATTTTCCTATTAGTTTGACATAGATTTTTGTTGGAACACAATGTCAGATTTTTATTTTTTTAATTTGTAAAATAGAAGGGTTTGAAATACTTGCACAGATCCTGGAAATTTGACAGTCATATTATCAGAACAGAGCTCTGTCTTTGAAATGGTATCACTTTTCTTAGAATTGATGGATCCTAAACATGTTGTTACGTCTTAAAAATGGTTCTGAGCATTTTTTAGTTTAGCATTATTTTTAGTTTTATCATTTATAAAGTATTTCTAGTAAGAATTCTTTCAAAATGGAAACAAAATTCATGCATTTACTGAAATGATACCTAGAAGGGAATTTCTTTGCCTGACTATATACACTACTGTAGCTTCCATTTGCTTTAAGACAGTATCTCAGATATGCTGGATAATTTGTTTTCATCAAGAGCCTTCAATCCTGTTGACTTTATCTCATCTTTTCTTTCCTTTCAAACATTTTGCAAAAGTGGTCCTTGAATGGCTAACAAAAGCTCTGATTTCAAAAGAAATTTATGAAAAAGACAGATTGCATAATTTTAAATAACAAAGCACCTCCAGACCACCTGAGTGAAGAGGGACTTGATAAGGCTTTCAAATACCATCTTTTGACATTCCATCGATAAATTGAGGATGTCAAATATAAAATGTGAGACAGTGAATGATTTTAACAAGTTAAAATATTTTTTTAAAAAGCTGAATAGCTGAACATTGGTAACTACTATAGGCTAGATTTGTTATAAGGGATACTGGAGTACTTACGTTATTAATCTTTCTTTTTAAAAATTCAGGGTTTTTTTACATATAAAAGAAAGAAATCATGATTAAGTAGTGGAAATTTCTATTAACAAATGCAAATCACATTGAGAGACAATGTAAAAATTTTCAAGAGATAAAACAGATGTTTTAATTATTATTCAATATAAATCATATAGTGATTAGATTGGTGGGAGAATATACTATAAATTAAAAAACAAATAAATTTTATCACATAGATGGAGGTGATATAAGAACTTATCCAAGGTTAGAACAAGCAAAAGAGAATATAAAAATACAAAGAGTGGATTTAAAAAAAGAACAAAATAGAAAATAGCATGATTGCCATATTGAGATAATTATCTCCAATTTTTTAAATAATTGACTTTTTATCTTTAAAATCACTATTATATCCATTATATTCCTTTACAGTCAGAACAATTAAGAGAGCAAGTATTGATAGTGTTTTTTTCTGTCTAAAATAGTCAAATCATTACTAAATGCCTATAATTTATTTTTATGAGATTTGTTAAGCAGAATGGTCAGACTGTTAGTCTATTATATTGCTTTATTAGAAGGAAGCATTTATGACAACAATCAAGTTATATCTTACTATTGTTAAAATTTATAATTGATGTAGTTTTAGATTTTTCAAACATATCTAACTTAAGTTACATTAATTTTTATCAACTTTTTGTAATTTAATATAATTATACTTTGTACAGTATTAGGCAGGGGAATAGTCCTCCACCATTCTGTATTTTTCAGTGGTTGGATGAATGAACACATTAACATAGAGATGTTAGTAAGAGAAAACGGTAAAATTTAATAACATACTATGGAAAATTAATTTGACTGTAAATTCTAAAGTAGAATGAGCAAACCAGGGGTATATGTCTTGTGCTAAGGGTATCAATGAGAGAGGAAGTGTTTCACATGACAAGAAAGGGTTGAGTTCATCTTTACTCTAAGAGTAAAATGATGAGTTTCTTAGAGAGGACATGTTCTCTGATAAGCCTACATCTGCATGATACCCATCAATGACATTCTTTTAGGTCATTAAAGAAAGCAGTGTTCACTTCTTTAATTAGGGTTAGGGCAAAGGCTTAAGGAACAAAAAGACAAGAGTTTCTCCTTAGGCTCCAGGGTTTTCATTGTTCTCAGTTCAAATCATCTGTATTCTTTAAATAATGAAAAACTGTCTTCAGGAGGCCAACAGAGCCTCAATTGATCTCAGTTCCACATGCCATCGTGACACCTATTGGAAAAAGACTTACTCTGGAATTACTGTGAAAAGCCTAGCTTACCATTTTCAGGAGACTTGCCCCACAATAAACATCATTAATTTCTTGTAAAAATAACTGACTCAGACTAAGTTGCTGCTGATGGGATATTAATGTCACCCTTAACCATATCACACTGCAATTTATCTTTTAAATTACTTTTATCTTTAAAAAATCTGAAGAACATTCTTGATGGAATGGATGTAAGTCAAAAAACAGATGGTAATTTTGTATTTATTTTGGCATTAATTCAAACTACGCCATCCTTACTAAGTCATGAGATGTCTTGTTCTCTTTTGAGTCTGGATTTCAATTTTAAGTAGTGAGTGTGAAAAATTTCACTAAGTTAAATTTTCTTTTTATTTTCTTTAGTACTGTTATTATTCTTCTATAGACTTTGGTATTTGTTGAAAATATTTTCACCTTCCAATCATTTATAAGGTTGTTGAAAATTGACCCTTTATATCAGAGCTCTCAAATATTCAGTTATCAACATATGCATCCTTATTTTTTCCACATTTTAGACTTATTAATAGTTATACTGCAAGAATTTCTCCTTGAGTTCTCATACTCTAGAGCTACACTCAATTGTAGTATTAATTATCATAAAACATATCTAGCTTTTATGCATTCTGCTGTTATTGCATGACTGGGAAAAATGATCCTTAGAAAACTATCTTGGAATCAGAAAACACTTAGTACATGTTAACTGTTATAATTAGTCATTAATAAGTATCTGTGTGTCTGCTAAACATATAACCTTTCTTATAACATATTTATTTACACCCAAAAGACATTTCGACTTGAAGAAAATAAAAGATATATGTAATACTAAAGACTGCTTCATAAATATTAAATTATTGCTTAAAATATCTTCAGTTTAGCTACTGCTATAAGAACTATAATTCTTACATTTCCAATCCTTTATGCATATTAACAGATAATTCTTTCTTGATAGAAAGATATCACCATTTTGTGATGTTCAATTTATGGAGAATTCAGCCCATAATTTCTTTTATACTTCTGCTTTCATTCTTCAGGTAGCTAGTCTTATGGGTGATATATCATATACCATGCAGCACTATAATTGCTTGATGGCCAGGTTCACCAACAATTCAAATTAAGATAATGTAGGCTAAGAGTTAACAGAATGAATTGATATGACAGTGCTCTATTTAATCAATTTGGGCTACCATAAAAGTAGTTGTAAAAGAATTTTCAGAATTTTATGGTTGCTAGAATTCTATGTGATACCTCTTGAGGACACTGCAGTTTCCTCTAGATCAATCTATAAATCTGTGTGATATTCCAAATTTTGTTTCTACCACTTTCAACTTAGTGGCTATAGGCTTGCCCTCAGCTAAAAACCCAATAGAATACAAAATATTCCCTATCTAGGATTCTCAAGTATTGCACCTTCTAGAAAACTGAGATATTTTGTTCTAGTCTATCTTATTTTAGCAGGGTTCAGTATCTTTTTTCCTGAATTATTCTGTTTACATCCTGATTCACAAATAATTGCATTAAACTATAGATTTAGCTGAGATTACAGATTTCAATAACGTAGGCTGAAAACTCAAATGTCAACAAGGTGCAGGCAGGCAATTCCCATGATTAAATTTGTGTCTTATTTTAACCGGTGATTTGTAGATTTTATTTTAACCTCATTTGAAGGGGGGCGCTCTTAAGTTTGCTTCAATTATTGCCTTAAAGTAACATGGACTCAATTTTCTCACATATGATTGGTATCTGGAGATAGGTTCTGTAAAATTATGCCAATTAAAAAGACTGCAGCTCATAAATTGATGTTTTTAGGAGTTTCAAAAGATTTTCAAGCATATACTTATTGTTTTTCCTGAACTCTCCCTCCCCACTTTCCTGGTTGATACTGTGAACAACCTCTCAGTAAAATACAACCACAAGAGGTGATTACATAGTCCTTATGTATAGAAGATTCATAAATCTATTCAAAGAGATCATATAAGGTCATAAATGAGAAAATGAAATGCTTTAGAAAGAGATGTCTTTCAGTAAGAATCTAAATTTCAAAGTCTTACTGAAAAGTAAATATGTCCAAAAGTATAAAAAGAATTCCAGAGTTTGGAGATGATAAATCATAACGCTTCAAAGTAAACCTTTTTAGTATATTGTGGAGGTTAATCAATAAATTATTTAAAAGATTGTAAAGAAATCAAAGCTTTACTAAAAATGTATGCATAGCCATGATAATTTGCTTTCTTTGTGTCATCTAATTAGCAAGTTTAACTGCCTTCAAGTTTACCACATGCATTCTGAATGCACTACAATGATAAGCCATCAGAATACATGCACATTTGGAACTCATTCATTCATTTAATAAACAAATATTGAATATTTTTCAAGGCCAAACAGTAGATGAGTTGCTAAAAGTATATCAGGGAACTTCCCCAGAAATGAAACACTGAAATCTGACAAAAAGATTAAATGTGAAAATTTATTTATTTTCATGTCTTCTTTCTAAGACCAATAATACTGATTCTTTTAAGTTGCAGAATCATTTCATCAAAGATATGACTTAACTTTATAGACACACAGAACTAAATAGAACAATATTTTTTTAGATATGAAAGGTTGATTAAATTTAGAAAGTTATTAGTGATAATCATTATGAGAGAAAACAAATATTCTCTTTTTGAACAATACTCATGAAGCTTAAGAGTGTTTTCAGGTATAAAAATATGAAATCTATTAAGATTTCTATTAAGGATGAAATCTTGCCAAATGAGACAACAGAGATGGAATTACAGAGGATTATTCTAAATGAAATAAGTCAAAAAGAGAAAAACAAATACCAGATGATTTCACTCATAAGTCAGAAACAAAGCAAAATTTTAGACAAACCAAACCAAAATGCACCCTGGAAATCTAGATGCAGAACTGAGGCAACCAGAGGAGAAGATGGGAGTGAGGAGTAAAGGAAGGAAGGGCCCCCATGGACTGGGGTGGAGGATTATTGGTGCTTTGTTTGTAGCCTGGTGTGATAACATACATCTGAAAAGGTATGAACCTACAACCTTAAAATACCTAGAGTCCTGTAAACCAACATAAGCTCAATAAAAATAATTTAATTAACAAAAAAAATTAAGAATGTTTTAAGAGAGTAGGACTAGGTACATTGATTGAGACTTGAGGCAGGTTGCTTCCAGAATCATTGGAATATATATGATTCCAGAATCATATATACATACATGCATGTATATATATAGATAGACACATAGATATATAGAGATAGAGATATAGATATATAGTGCAGTGCTTTATATAAAGTAGAAACTACCATAAACTTGTATTTGACTTGACACATAGCACATTTATGAATAAATGTGACAACCTGTGTTGTCATAAGCAGAAAGGAAGAAAAGAAGAAAGGAGAGGGGGAGTGAGGGAGGGAGAGAGGGGAAGGAGAGAGGCAAGAAAGGAGAAAGGAGGGAAAGAGAGAAAAACCTTGACTAGTGGATTGGTTAGTAGAAGAAACAGAAAATAAACAATTAATAGCTAACTACATAAGACAGTATGCAGTATATAAAAACAATGTATAAATTACAAAGAAATATGAAGAAAAGGAGGAAAGGAGAGCTTGGACTGTATGCAATTATATACAGGGTAGGAAATGATACAGAAAAATGATACTTAAGCTGATACTTGATGTGTAGTGTAAGTCCTGTAGATGTCAAGGTGATGATGGTTAGAGGGAAAGTGAGCACATGACCTTAAGGCACTACTGTGTATAATACAATCAAGGAATGTCAACGAAACAGTGTAACTTTGAATGTAGTGTCAGGGAGATTTGTGGAAGATGAAGTCAGAAGCTGCATTCATCCAGATCTTGTAGGGCACATAGGTCACTGAGAGCACTGTGATTTTTATGCTGAGAATGGAGAGCTATGGAGGATTTTGACATAAGAAGTAACCTCTTCTGACTTGTTTCAAGATGATAACACTGGATACAGTGATGAAAACTCAAATATAGCTGCAAGCATAGATAAAGCAGTCCAGTTAATCTTTTGTATTAATCCAGGTTAGAGACACTGGTTGTTTCACAAAGTCTAGTAGCAGAGGAGGTGATTAAAAAATTAAGGTGGAATTGACAAAATTTGACACTGTATTAATTTTGGAGCGTCAGAGATATGAAAGAAGGATGATCCAACTTTCAGCCTGTGCAATGGAAAGTTGTGGGAAAGGCAAGGATCATTTCAGGGCATATTGAGATGTGTATTAGAATTTCAGACTGAAAGAACCAATAGGCAGAAACCATACATGTCTGTATTTGAGGGAAATTGTCTGGACTGAAGATACGAATTTGGCATATCGCCAGATTTCACATCCACATATTGAATTAGTGAGTGAATATCCACATAAAAATAATTTAATTATGTAGTAACTTACCCAATATCGGATAGTAAATAAAACAGCTATGTGCCAAGCTACTGCTGGTTTTATGCTTTTAGATATTGCCAAGTGTGTGTTTTAACAGAATATAATGGGGAAACTGTCTGGACCAAGATCAAGAAGTGAATCTTTTCCATCTTTAATTCTAGCCTTAGGATACATTCTGAAAGATGGGATTAACAAGTAAAATTGTTTTTAAGAACACAGCCAATATGATTTTCACAGAAGAAATAATCAATTTGTATTCCCAATAAGAGAATACACTAGCTCAATCCACACCATGGCAAGGATTGTATTGCTTAGTCATCATTAAATTGACAAAGAACAATTGTTAATTGAGACAATAGGTGCTGAGGATGCTTACTTTACTATAAACACACATCCAATATGGATAACATATGTCTTAGCCCACTCAATCTGCCATAACAAAACACCATAGACTAGGTGATTTAAATAACAGAGACTGGTTTTTCTCAGCTCCAGATGTGGGGGAATCCAAGATCAAGGCGCCTACTGTTCCAGTTCCTTAGGAGGACTCCTTTCCAGGCTTGCATATGGCTCCTTCAGCTGCACCAAGTTCTCACTATGAACTTTCTTCAGAGCGTTTCTTGCCTCTTTTTTCCTCTTCATGTAAGACCATCAATCCTATCAAGATGACCCAATCACATGACCTAATCTAACCCTAGTTACTTATCAAAGACCTCATCTCCAAATTCCATTTCACGGTGTACTGAGGCCTCAACACACAAATTTGGAAAGACACAAATATACAGTCCATAATAATACATGAAAGAAAAGAGTAAAAGATGAACAAATTCAGTGATAACCAGATAGCAGTACCAAGCAGAATGGTGATTAAAGTCTGATCTCGCTGATCTCTAAGCCAGAATTAAGCAGAGTGAGCTGTAGTTTGAACTCCAGAATGGAGATTTGGAATTTAAGGAGCCTCACAGAGAGAGAAGAAAGAGTTGTGTATACTCCTTAAAATCAGGGTTTCCTCTATAATTTCCTGTTCTGAAACTTCCTCTTATACATTTATGGAAAAGTCTGTGATTACTTGCAATGTCTGAGGTATGGAACAGAGCTTGGTTTCCTCCAGAGATTTGCCTTGCTTGTGGGGGATATTGGTGCAGAACCAGTCAAAGCAATTTCTTGCTGAAGTGTTTTTAGACCATTGCATGATACATATTTGGCCCATAAAAACTGGCTGAAGAATCAGTTATTGTTCCCACTTCATCACTTATTGTTCCCACTTCATCACTTATTGTTCCCACTTCACAGGGAACTCCCCACACCCCCGCCCTTGCACCTGTTAAAAATTAGATTTAAAATAATGTATATTGTATGTGTGCTTCCATTTGTGATGGAATGGCTTTATTTTTTATTTCCCTCATGCTAAGTATGTAGACTTTGTATTCCCAGCTTCATGGATCAAATTCGATTATATATTATCCAACATTGGTGGGTCCTCTGGTTTCCTATGTATTCTGAAACTGTGCAATCTAAACCTCAAGGTCATATTGTTTAGCCAGTGTCTCTAGGCTGACAAAATTTCCACAAGGCTCACTTATTGAGCTGGTTTCCAACTTAATCTTGGATCTAAGAAGCGCTTTCTCTCTCCAGCTTGTTCATTAATACAGTGAGAGGGTTTTACTTAGGTTATCAGATATATTAGGCTTGTAATTTCAGTTCAGTTTTCATAAGAACTAGAATTGTAAATAACATTAAATAGTTGGGAAAACAAGAAGCTACTGTATTTAGGTCTTGATTTATTACATGTAAAAAACATTTAAACATTTTAAGGAGAATTATTCTTTTGATGATAAAAAATCTTAATTTTTTAATAGTTTTAAGATATTAATAGGGAGCACTAAACAATGCAAAAAATAATCATGTGTTCATTTCCTGACATGAAAGTTCTGGGATATTATTAAAGCCAACAAGACTTAAGAAGACCAAGTTCTTTGGAACAACCTCAAAAAATGATTATTAATCTTCATGACTTATGAAATCCTTGCAAAGATGGTTGTGTGGATATGTGTGTGTGTGTGTTCGCTTGTATTGAGTCTGAGTATGCAAGAGACTTAAATTTATAAATCAGCCTTTGGGAGTGTTACTTTAAAAATTCAGGATTTTTGTAAGAAAATGAAGTAGTATTACTTTTGTTTTTGTTGTTATGTTTTATATGGTAACCCACCTAAAAAATGCTAGACTTTTCGATTAACTTGAAATAAATGCAGCTCCTCATTTTAAATTGTAGTCTGGATTCTAGGAGTTATTTCATCTCCTGTGGAGAGCTTTTTACTGCTATAGGGGACCTCCCATAGGGAATCTCTAGGAGGTTCCCTATAGGAATTCAGAATCACCCTTTATTTTTCTGTTTTAACAGAAGGTACAACATAAATATTAAGTAGTTGAAATTCACTCTTCATAATATGGGCACAGTCATAGCATTTCATAAGATGCATCACTGCTGAGCAATGCTTTAGTCTTAAATAACAACTGGAAAATTAAGACAAATGCAACTAAGTTGATTATAGTAGCATAGTTTGGCTACAATTTTAAATCTTTAATTTAATTGTCTGCTTTGTGATGCCCACCCAGCTTATCTTCAATTTCCTCCTTACATGTTATCATGTTTACCACTGAGCATGTACATGAAATAAAGCACCCATTTGTTTCAAATATGTTTCATTGCTTCCTTCACAAGGTTGATGTAAGAGTTGTCTCTATTGCTATTTAAATGAAGTTAATGGGAGATAACATTGGTCAACAAATTTTTACAAAAGTCATCTTACCGAAATAAAATTAATCATTTCCTATCAATTTGTACGTGCTCAACACAAATATGACAGTTAAATTCTAATTTTGGCTCGTTTTTTTTTTTGTAATCTGCAATAAATTGATATTTACATCATGAAATACATGCCAGGGGCCTCCCCGGTGGCGCAACGGTTGGGTGCTGCGCTGTGGAGCTGTCGGCAGCGGCGACGCGAGTTCGACGCCTGGCCGGGGAGAATCCCACATGGTGCAGCAGACCTCTCTTGCCTCGCCCGCTGCTCCCCTCAGCAGTGTAGTTCTGATCTGCCTGTTCTGCTACCCGCTCTGTCTCTGGTGAACCCTCTCTCCGCCCCACACCTCTGGCCTGTACCCCAGCTTGTATGTATAAATAAAAAATAAATAAATAAATAAATAAAAAGAATTGCATACCAACAGTAATAGGCCTATGGTTAATACCTGTAAAAAGTCAAGTCATAGACTACTACTTAGATTTCTTCGCTTGTCTCTTGCACAGCTGTTCAGGAATAGAATAGACGGAAGACAGTTTCCACCGTGCAAAAGCATAGCCTTATGACTCAGTTTCAAGAGTCTAGAAATAGTCTCCATTCTTGTGGGTCATGAGTGATTTCTAAGGCATTCATGAGACCCTCAATATTGGAACAGAATACCAGAGTAATTTCCTTTCTGAAGAAAGGCTCCAACTGCTGGTGGCGCTTTTGATATAAAGTAATTTTGACATCTTCTTCTAGAAGATTCCATTGTTGGAGTCTTGATCCTAGCAATTCTGCCTTGTTCTTGGAGAAGTCCAAATCATAAAGCAGGTCATTTAGTTCTTCCTGTGTTAGTCTGTGTGGGGTTGATGATGCATCACAGTGAAAATCTGGATCACTGCATGCTGAAACGGCACAAGAGAAGAACAGATCGGCTCACCCTTGTCCTCATCAGATGAATCAAGAGAATATTCTACTGGAGGCTGTGGAATAGGAAGTCCCTCACCATGCGGAAATGGTTTCAATGCAGACAGAATGTTTTGGTACACTATTCTCGACTTCTTTTGCTTCATTATTCTGCTGGAAAGAGGAGGAGCCAAGCAAAAGTAAAGACTTTTCTGTGGTTGCTTGGCTCTCTCCACACCATGGGGACTACAAATGGCATTGATGGTCTTATGCCATTTCACCACTGTGAAAGCTGTGTTGTACATGTAGCACAGCATATACGCGGGGCCCAAGGCTTGTCTTGGACACCAACCTTGCATACGAAGTAAAGATGGTAAGGCTTCTTCACTTGAGAAGTGATACTTTTCTTCTGGTTGGCAAATGTCACTTCCCCACAAATAGAGCAGAAATTGTCCACATTATGAATGCATTTGAAGCATTATTGTTCTGTATCGTGCCTAAATGAATAAAATAATAACAGTTCTACAGAACAGTCACTTAAACTGTCTCGCACAAAGTCTGAAATATTTTCAACGCTCAACCTTTCCGACAGGGCTTTCTATAGTGCACTGCTGACGTCAGCTTACTTCAGCAGCCACCTGGCAGTAGTATTGCACTGCATCAGAAAATGATGCAATCAACTCGGTATAATGTGTGCATGATGGTATTATGCAATGCAATGCAATATAACATCATTCTAGGCTGATTTGGGATGTTGTTGCAGTCCTACTGGATAAATTTACACGGTGAAACATATAAAATGAATTCTATGAAATATCTTCAAAACGAGAGCTAATAAAAAATGTTCAGGGTTATATTTATGTTCAGCACACCAAGATACTACAGATTAGGTCTTTTAAGTCAGTAACAATCTCAATGTTGACCAGTGTAATCAGACTGAACAGTAATAACACTAAAAATTTAATAACAGTTTACGATATGTTAAGGATTTTGTTCATTTAACATTTTATCCTCCCAGGAATACAGTAATATAAATACTTCAATACAAATTGGAGAGTTATGCTCAGGAAGTAACTTGTCCAAGTCTAAGAGGTTACTAAGAGGTCAGAATACCCACTTGTATCAGTATGGCCACAATGTATTTTTATTCACTAAATCATTGTGGTTTTCTAAAAGACAACATTAGTCAAAGACCTAACTTGACCCTGGGAAATTTGGTAAACTGGTCCTCACTGTTGTCTCAATCTGGCTTCTGATTCTGCTACTTTACGGCAACTTTGAGTCTCAGTGTGTAGTGTGATACTCCTGGCAGGTCCTATAACATGACCTTGCAGCCTTTTCTCATTGAGTCACATTTTTTTTCTGTTTTAAAGACTAACTTATTTTGAAGCTAACAATATTTTTGATGTATTTACTCTGGGCCTTATACTATAGGGATTGATTATATTCTAGCAATAGTACGAATTCTAGTAATATGGTTGTCTTTTGGAGCACATCATGAGGTAGGACTGCATCACTGAGCAGCTTTTCCCATATCCAGCATGAAATAGGCTTTGTCCTTTTTAGTGTGTCTCATCCCTTCCTGCTGTACCTGGTGGCAGCTCCAGAAGTTGCTGGCTTAATGGTGGGAAGTCTTAATAGTCTACTTATTATCCTAGACTGACACTACCACACCCTTTTCTGTTCTTTTCATGATTGCATTATGTAAGTGCTCTTAGTTCCTCCGCCTTTGCACCCCACAATCATATGTGAACACAAACAAAAGAATGGGTCACTCACTTCTCCTTATCCATGCCTGCAGAGCGCCTACAAGCATTGTTTCAACCAAGAAAAAAGGGTTAAATAAAAAGTACTTGATTAGGACCTCCCTGATGGTGCAAGGGGTTAAGTCTCAGCCTATGAAGCTATTCCCACGTGGCACAGCAGACCTCTCCTGCCTCGCTTGCTGCTCCCCTCAGCTGTGTATTTCAGCAATCTGCATGTTATGCTCCCCACTCTGTCTTTGGTGAATTCTCTCACCCCCCACACCTCTGGCCTGTACCCCAGCTCTTGTATGCATAAATAAATAAATCTTTTTTAAAAAGTACTAGATTAGGGGAGAATTGAATGGGGGTGGAAAGGAATCCAATTACCAAATCCTTCTGAATTCTGTTCTCGATGTAAGTTATCATATAAAATAACACATTTTTTTTTCTTCCTACTCTCTCTTTGAAAAGAATCACCATCAAACTGTCACCCATTTCCCAGGTTTTGTCTCCATGGACAGGAAAACTTGAAATACTCTACAGTTATTCTTAAGTGCACTCCTGCACGGTGACTACCCCCACAACCTCACACACATGTGATTCATGGAGAAACACTACATGGACTGCTGATTTACACAGTTGTGTATTTAGCATGTGCAAACTCATCGAATCCCCACTTAATCTGCTGCCTGTGAGGCACGGTGATGAGGAAATGAGCCATCACTCAGTGGGAATAATGAAAGTATCCACATTACAAGTATAAGATACATCCCTTTTTAATTTTTTATTTATTTTTATTTTATTTATATATATATATATATATTTATTATTATTCATATTTATTACATTATTGTGTATTCCCCATAGGTTACCCACCACCAATTCACCCGTGAACCATCACCATAGTCCCTTGAGCTCTTTTCTCCCTGTTTTTGAGCCCTTATACTCCCTGTCCCTTGCTGGATGTCTCTTTCTTGTTTGGTTCACCTATATTCTGGTTATAAGTGAAACCATTTGATATTTTCCTCTTTCTTTCTGGCTTATTTCACTGAGCATTATCCCTTCTAGCTCCATCCAAGATTCATCCCTTTTATGAATGTTTTGAGCATCATAATGTTCCTGCGTTCTAAGTTGAGAGTTAAAATCTATTTTTTTTTCAAACTAACTTCATGATACATATCATTTGGAAGGGAGGAATATATCAACCAGCCAAAAATCAGGTGGTGGGAACTTTTTATTTTTCACTTACCCATGCATCATCTAAGACATCAAATTTACCTCATGTTTCTCATACTTAATTTGACAACATTTCTAGTGGAATAATCCTCAATTTCAAAGACAACCAATTAGGAAATGCTTTTTAAAAATTGCTCCCATAGAATGAATCGATTGTCTTTTTTAGTGGATAGCGTTCTCCTTGCCAATAATTCTCAAGGAGTGCCAACACAAACAAATAAAAACGCTTCAGCAACAGCTAATATTTCTAGAGGGAATTTTTCCCGAAAACTGCTTTTGTCTCCATCTTAACCAAAATAAATAAAAACCACCACATACTTCTTAAGGAGAAGGACTTTCAGAAAGAACAGAAAAATAAAAAAAATCAGTTATTTGAGGATAGCAATAGTGTACCTGAAATTATATCAGGTTATGGAATTCAAACTTCAACTTTTAATACATTTTACTTCTTAAAAAATAGATAACATTATTTTATTAAGCTCAGAATTCTGGCTTCACCTCCTCATTTTATCAGGCTGCGCAAAATCATAAGAGAGCTTTATAAAAATATGTGTCACTACTGTCTCTGTCAGTCCTATTCTTGGTGCAAAGTATGCTATTTGGCAAGAGAAGGAAAAGACAAAAGAAAATTTAATACACAGGTTCTAAAGAACATATGCACAAGGGTTCTTAATAGTTAATTTTCCTTTCTTTTACTGTTGTTTGTTTTTTCCCAAAGGGCACAGCAAGATTTTATAGAACATTGTTAAGTTCAGCATTAACAGAGCACCTGCTGACAAGTTTAAAACATTAAGCCTTAGTGCTTGTGATTCTATAATTATTAGCAACTTAAAGCTTTTCATTCATTTTTAAACCTGTGTATATGCAAGTGTGTGTGTGTGTGTTTGGGTGTGTGGTGTGTTCATGTATGTTACTGTGTGTGCATGCTCATATATCATTTATTCTAAGAAAACTGGACAGTCCCTTGTACTTGTTATTTATTATATATTTAATAATAATCCACTAAGCAATCAAAACCAAGGTTTCTGAACTGCATTATTTAATTTTGTGTTAGCATAAACTGAAGAGTATTTGTACCCAACCCTTAGATAGATCATAAATCAACAAACAGATGGGCACCTTATGGACAGAACCCTGTGAACTTTTGACTCTGTTCATGATTTGAGCAAAAAAAAAAAAAAAAAGAAAAAGAAAAAAATCACTCTATAAATCTTTTTTTCCCTGAGAGACCCTATTGCCAGACAGTACTGGAAGTGTTACACAGCAGAGTAGCCAGGATACTAGCGATCCAAATGTAGTCTGGATATAGGTTTCTAAAATGGATAGACATGAGACAAATCTATGGTTTGAGGAAACCACAAGGTTTCAGGAGTAAGAATTTCTTTGTGGTGTTGAGCTGTTGTCCTGGTAACGCTTCAAAATCTAAGAAAGTATATTACAATCTTAAAAAGGCAAAAAAAAAAAAAAGGAGACACGGGAGAAATGGAAGAAAGAGAAGGAAAGAAACAACATACTGGATAAAAGGAAAGAGGGCAGAGGGCGGAAGGAAGGAAGAGTAGGGGGGAGACACTAGAGACTCAAAGGGCTTAGCCTGTGTCCGCATCTTTCTGCCGTTACTATAGAGCTTTTACGGATTACACGCCACTGACATTTATACTTTTATAAATCTATTTCATTTTATACATTACACACAAAACAATTATCAATTTTTTTAAAGTCTAATATTGGGTTTTTGGAAGTGCCTTAAATTTTTCCTTATAGAGATTGTGCATCTTTTTAAAGTTGTTTCTTAATGCTTCAATAAAGTTGTAAAAAACAATAATGTCTTGCTTAATGTTCAAACATTTTTGTTGCCATCATAGCCAGGATTTTCTCTACAGTTTTGTCCTATAGTTATTTATTATTTGGATATATTACTACATATTTGCATTTTTATTAGGGCATATAGATTTTTGTATGTTAATTTTACTTTCTGGCACTTCACTGAATTATCTTATTGTCTGAATTTGTTTTATGATTATTCCTTTGCTGTTTTCCGGGTATGCTACTGTATGATCTGCAAAGCTATTGTTACGTCTTTAACTGATATCTCTCATCTAATTGCACTGAATAAAATCTGTTTTTTAATGTTGAATAGTAGTGGAGATCATGGGCAACACTGCTTCTTTCTTAGTTTAGTGCAAATACCCCCCAACTAAATAAGACACTGGCCTTAGGACTCCTGTATACTTATGAGTACACCCCCAAAGCATGAACTTCTTTTTTCTGCATGAAATTTGAGAAGTAAAAGTAACAGATGTGGGTAGGAGCATTCAGAGAGTAGATGCAAAGATCAAAAAATAACAGTTGAGGGGAATTCTTCCCAGACATTAGAATTGCATGAAGAATAATGAAGCCACTGCAAAACCTGCCTACCAAGATTTCAGACTTACTCTTGAAAAATTACTATGTCTCTGTTCTCTCCCTATTTATTGGGAGATGCTTTGTTTCACATACATGCTGGACAACCATGTATGTTGGGGAGTCACTAAGTCACAAGGGGCAACATCAGAATCTTACGGAGAGAACTCGTTCTCTTACCTGAAGATCCTACACTTTACACTTTGCGATGGGTGTAGTGACTGTGTGGGACTCTGAGGGAGATGAGTGTGTGTATTTACAGGGGAAAAGGGAGGAGTTAAAGAGTGAAATGTATTTGGTGATGGATAGGATGTGATTTAGATTCCTACGTGTTCATCAAACCTCTTTCCCTTTTCCGACTGGACACACAACTGGACTACATAATTTCTATCTAGTGCAGGAAAGGAAGTCAGTATTTTAGTAAAGGAAGGGAAAGAATTAAGTTAAATAGATGTCATGGAACTAGAGCTAGAAAACTTCCACTATATCCTCATATATTTGGGAGCAGAGTACTGGGGGAAACTAATACTTTTACTTGCACTTTATTACTTTAAAACTAATACTTTTACTTGCACTAATATTATCTCCATGTTTCATGGTTGTGCATCTGTAAGATGAGGATGGAGAAGGGGTGATGGAGCAGTGGAAGGAAGGTTGCCATGTTGGCTGGACTTACAAGTGCTAGAAGAAAAAGTAGCTGTATATGGTAAGACTGGTTCATCTCTGTCCCTTCTGACTGTCATTTGGTAAGTTAGAAGCAAATTAAATAACATCAGGTTCTATTATTTATCATGTGAATTTTATATCTTGAATCACTGATAAGTAGATGACTCAAGGTCACTCAGATGGTGACTACA
This sequence comes from Scalopus aquaticus, assembly GCA_004024925.1. Classification (NCBI taxonomy): domain Eukaryota; kingdom Metazoa; phylum Chordata; class Mammalia; order Eulipotyphla; family Talpidae; genus Scalopus; species Scalopus aquaticus. The sequence goes on along the minus strand of PVIJ01003950.1, from coordinate 5,866 downwards.
GACTGAATTTGGGTCTTCTGAGGCTAAAGTTGCTGCCATTTCCACCACATCATACTGAATATCCTAGTAAGGTTATATTCAGAGAACCAAAGGTCTGTCTCATCCTAGTCAGTTGTAAATATAAAGAGAAATATTAGGTAGTGCACTGGGATTTTTTTGTCTCATCCTGAATCAATTTAGCTGGGTATCTAATGCTGTCTCTATATATGGCATCGAATCACCAATTTTCTACTTGATGCTTTTCTCACTGCCATCAACACTCTGCCAATCAAACGCAGAAAACAGTGGGGCTAAAATAGCTCCATGGAGCCAAGAATTTTTCATCTCCTTTGCAGAAAAAGACAGGTTAACTTCATAAGAACTCAATCTCATAATTCTGAAATGTCACAGTGATTCCAAATGACACCTATAAATATGTCAATGAAAGGAGCCTGGGCTTCTCGTTCAAGAACAGTATGGCAGGATTATTTCAAGTGAGGACATAATGTAGGAGCAGGAGAACTGGCAGAGGACCTTGGAACAAATGGAGTCACCAGGAACCAGGATCTGAGCATGGTATATGGTAGCCCAGGGCCATAGAAAGGGAACAAGGAAGACCAGGGACACATGGGACAAGGGATGGAAAGGAGGGAGGAAGACACAGTGAAGACATTACAATGGGGAGAGGGATTATCAGGAGCAGCGTCTGGTTTAAAACTCTGGCAGTTCCCAGGTGTCTCTCATTTCCTACAAAGCTTTTTTAACCTGTAAGTGTAAAGAAACACAGACCTATGTAAGGGAAGGAGAAACAATAGACCTCTAATGTCATTAATTTTTCATAGTGACATTTCCAATGACTTCTAGAATGCAGCAGTTTCTATTGGCTAATAATCTTTATATTCACTTTATCTAAATTAGCTGCTATTTCAACCTACCCTGGATAAATTTACAAATGAACTTGTGTTTGGGAAGAACACACTACATGCATAAAACCAAAAATATGCATTATGAAAAACATAAAAAAGGGATTAAGATAAAGCTCTTGCTGTTAAAAGACCCACAAGCTTTGGAAAATAAGAATTCAACTGTGAGATACTGATTATGAACTGCAATAAGAAATAATAAAGAGATTTGCTTGGCTTAGGTATAATAGTTTTCTTGCACGATTTGGAAGTGGGACTCAGCAAGAATTAGTAGACAATAAAATGAAGGGAAATCAAATTAAAGGATGAATGTGGCTAAAAACTGTCACTATAAATCTGCAACCTGTAAGCTTCACTACACTACCTCATATTACCCTACAAACAGATCTTTGTGAACTTCTTTGCTGGTTCATAGATGTGAATCTAATGAAGGAAGGATCTTCCTCTAACTGGAGAGGGAGAGATGCATAGGGAGCGAAGTAGTAGCTCACCGCTATATACTAGCCACTGAAACAGAATCTATTCTGGCACAAATCGTGAGGGAAGTTTATAGACCAGACGGTGTCCTCACTTAACGTGGAACATAAGAACAGCTCCAAAGCGCTGAAGAGATAAGAAGGAATCAGAACTGGAATCATGCAGGAAATCCTTGTCAGTAATGATCATGTTATACAGTCACTTGGAAGCCAGGCAAAAGAGTTGGGATTTGATGCACTGAGATTTCCCTCTTCCACACTGACACAAACAAGCAAACAAGCAACACAAACCCATGTCCCAAGTTTTTGAAGAAGAAAGACTAAACTGGGGGGTGAAGGTGGGGTGCACAGAGGGATGGTTAGTACTGATTCCATCATAGCCACCTTTACTCAAAACTATCTATTTTTCAGTATCCAGCAAGAAAGAATCCAAAGGTTCGATACATTATATCCTTGTCTTTTCATTTTAAAATCTCTTTCTTAAAAGATCTATCCACCAAATACTTCTATTATCACTTATACAAAAATTTGCAAAATCTCTAGCTGTAGCTGAACAATTCCATTTAAGTATTCATTGTTACATATCTTCATTTTTATATATTGAACACACATTTGTTTATACCAAGACTTTTAAAAACTTAAAACAGCGTTTATAAGACCAAAGTCTAAGGTAGCTTTGAGATTCTCCTTTACTGAACTCCCAGCCTTCAAATGACAAATCAAATTAGATGAATAAAGGGCAATGATGTACAAGAGTGGACCTGGTGAAGGCGCTGCTTTGTCTCCTGCTGGGACAGGTCTAACTCCAACCCCAGCTTCTCTTCCATGAGGACCACTGCACTAGTGTCAAGCCAGGTAGTGGCTGGAGTTCCCAGAAAGCTCCTTTATTCCCAAGAAGTATGATCAGTGTAAAAAAAAAATGCTGAGAAAGTAATGTGTGTGTGTGCTTATTAATAATCAGGTGTAAAGCTGAAAACCATTTTTTTTACATGAGTGGCAATAAAAATTGTATTTCTCATTGCCAGCCTAAAGGAAAGACTTAATTGATGATTTTCTCTAAATAAAAGTTGACAAAACTTATGCTTCTTGAGATCTTGATCATCAAAATAGACCCAAAGTACAGAAAAAATATAAAAATGTACCAGGCTATAAATTAACAATAAGGTAATTTTGTTTTCTTTTGTGATGTTTGTAGTATTTGTCATATTTTTAATATTTATAATTTCTTCAGTTTTTTCAGTCTAAATAACTATTTACTTACATATCAATTTTGATGTCTATAATTGCAAACACCCTTTCTTTTAAAGAGGACCCTCCAAGGAATATAAACACCAGAGCCTAGGAAATCTGAATCCATTTTAACCTCAGAAAGAAAAATTACAGGACTGAGGCCAGAGACCTTGGATTTATTCCTTTTTATACAAGTATAGTCTGAAAAGGAGTCAGTAGGGCAGATAAAAGGTTGGGCAAAGAACGGTGTCAAAGGTACTAAGACATGTGTGCTGTTTTCTGACTGTGTATTACATTTAAATGGTTGGGAAAAAAGACAAAGATTTCAGTGAAACTGTCAACAGCGGGATCTAAGTGGAATCTGGAGCAGAAACACACAGAAATTTGTGGACCACAGTGTGATGTTTACAGATTATTTTGAGCTAACACTGGAGGTATGATATTTACGGGGTTATTTAACTCAATAGCTCTTCAATTTTTTAGGCTTTTTTTTCCCATGAAGACATCATCACTGCTGATATTCACATACATAAGAAATTGGTGTGAGAGAGGTCAGAGCTTGACCCAATTTTCAGAGCAACACCTTTTCATCTTTGACCCAAAAAAAGAAAATCACATTGAATAATAAAGATAAAATGTGGGTCACTTCTTTGTCAGCAGTTATGTGAGCATAAATCTTTTACTCAATTTGATTCAATTTGATTTGTTGCATTGGCTAGAATTTTCAAACAACGTTATATAATGATAGTGATTTCAGGGGTATCTTTATCTTGTCTTAGTACAGATGATTTTAAGAATAATGTGATGATTTGTTTTAGAGAATTTTTTTTTTTCATTACACATAATTCTTCCTATTGTTAGATAGCTAAGGGTTTTGCTTAGCTCTTTGTCTGAAGCAAGGGATGAACTATTGCTAATTTCTTTGTAAAATATCTTTCAACTATCATTTTCCTACTATTGGATACTGTCATAGTATATCATATACATACTATTGTCAAGTATCACACACTCCTGTTACTGTGCAGATGTTTCAAAATAGATACTAAGAAATTACTTCACTGGGTCATAGGATACACTGATTTTTTTAATTTTTAGATTCTTAATTTTTTTTTATTAAAGAAGACTGCATTATAATATTTTATGTTTCAGGTGTGCATCATTAAAAATCAACATGGTTATATACCATATTAAATTTGTCACTGAAAGTTCAATTCTCTCCTTACAACACAATTGTCCCCTTTTATTAATTAATTTTTTTAAGTTACTAAAATCTTCCCAGGGCCTCCCTGGTGGCACAGCAGTTAAGCACTGTGCTGTGGAGCTGTTGGCAGCAGCGACACGAGTTCAACAACCGGCCGGGGAGAATCCCACATGGCGCGGCAGACCTCTCCTGCCTCACCCGCTGCTCCCCTCACCAGTGTATTTCTGATCTGCCTGTTCTGCTACCTGCTCTGTCTCTGGTGAACCCTCTCGCCGCCCCACGCCTCTGGCCTGTACCCCAGCTTGTATGTATAAATAATAAAATAAATCTTAAAAAAAAAAATCTTCCCAAATGTAAATGAGAGAACCAGTTCCACATTTCCTTCCCAGAATGATACCATGTGATTCTACTATCTTTGCTAGTCTGGTGGATTTAAAAAATATCTTAGCGATAAAATGATTAGCATGATTCTGATTTCTACTAAGTTTCAATCATGCTTTCATTTTCCATTTGCATTGCTGTACCTGAATTGTTTACTGATATACATTACCCATTTTAAACTGAATTACTTTTCTTTAGTTAAGACCAATAATTTGCTGTATGATTCAATATTTTCTTCAACTCTTTTTACATATGGCATACAAGTATTTTAAATATTGAGCTAGTTCAATTTACCTGTTCTCATTCTTCATGTATTTTATTTGTTTTTCTTTATGAGCTCTTTCCTTCCATCAAGGTCATAAAAATATTCTCCTTTATGTTCGCTTGGCTTTCTTAAATACCTGTTTCATTTTTGGTCTCCATATTATAATTTTTATTATTATTTTAGATCATCTATACATCTGGGATTTATTTTTATTAAGTATAAGAAACTAACTTATTCTTCCTTAATAGATAATTTTTCTCACATGATTTATTGACTAATTCATCTTTTCCATACTAAAATTGCTTGTGATGTTTAAATCCCTTGTACTTACCAAATTCTAAGTTCTACATTATTTTAAAACATTACAGTTGTTTATTTATGAGCATAAATGCTAATATTATAACTTTAATAACTTGATTTATAGTGTATTTTCTTAATGGATGTAATATATCTCCTTGATTCCAATGAATCTATGTCACTGGTCTTGCTACCATTTGCCCTCTCTTTTCCATCTTTACAGATCTGTATTGCCATACATATTTTCAAATTAAATGTCAGATTACAGGAAAAATGGTTTGATGACTCTTTCAATATGAATCATACTAAATGGATTGTACCATAGAAAGCACACAATGAGTAAGGAATATCTTGTCCTAGAAAGTAAGACATACTCAGGAAAAAAAAAAATAAAATGGGAGCACGTCAAAAGGACAAGGAATTAACTCAAAAAAAGATCCCCATAGACAAAACAGAAAATCTGAACAAAAGAAATAGCATAGTACTGGATTATACTTAAAGAATAAAATAAAGGTATATAAGCCCTTGCAGATATAAATAAATGGATAAATAAAAAAATAAATGGGAGGTAAGAGATATATCTTCCTTTCAGAATAATCTCAAATGCTCTATCTACGTAGATACCTCCCCCTACAGGAGGTTAATGCTCTATTATTCTTTAGAAAAATGTGCTGAACTCAAGCTGTAAACTTTTCTTTGGGGTCAGCTCAAACCTCAGCAGTTATTTTACATAAAAATATGTATAGGAAAACTACTCAAAATAATAGACCAGTTCAGTAAAGTAGCAGGATACAAAATCAACGCACAAAAGTCAGTAGCATTCCTCTATGCAAACACCCAATCTGAAGAAGAAATTAAGAAATCCATCCCCTTCAAAATCGAAACCAAAAAAATCAAATATCTGGGAATAAATCTAAAAGACATAAAGGACTTATACAAAGAAAACTACAAAACTCTGTTGAAAGAAATAGAAGAAGACACAAGAAGATGGAAAGGCATCCCTTGTTCATGGATTGGAAGGATTAACATTATCAAAATGGCAATCCTACCAAAAGCAATTTACAGATTTAATGCTATCCCAATAAAAATCTCAATGACATTCTTCAAAGAAATA